>OX418223.1:54508241-54648304 GCA_948455865.1 Conomelus anceps | reverse complement strand
TTTTCCGATCACGATTAATTGAGGAAAAAATAATAGAATTTTTGGGTGTGGTCGCCTCGCTAAAAGCAGTGACAGTTCTGGCTCAGTTTTTCTTTAACCTTAAATTTAAGGTTAACCTAAACGAATCCAATTGAATCTGATTTAACATGAAATAGGTAAGTTCAGGTTGAATGAACGCAATCTATCCAATCTCCAAAACTCCCATTTTCACGGGAACTAAAAATCATGAAAAAATTTGAACTTTTCAACCGCTCAAGATAAATTTAATTAGAAGACGCCATCTTGTTCAGCATTTCAAGACATCCCAAATTCATGTATCAAATACAAATTTTCGATCACGATTAATTGGGGAAAAATAATAATAAAATTTTTGGGTCGTCTGTACTAAAAGCAGTACCGCTTCTGAGTCTAACCTAATCTTATGCTATAGTAACATCTTATGATATAGTAACTCCTTGCAGTATACTCCAATTCACGTTAAAAACCATGAATTGAACTATAACACAAGATATTGTTACATCTATATAAAAAGGATAGAAAAAATGGATACCTTACACAGTATTAATGGTAATTGTCAACGATTTCGTTGGCACACACCCAATACAAACGATATAAATTTATTATTTACTATTTTTAAACCAATTATATTAGAAACAATGATTAAAAATTCTGTAAAATTTGATGGTAATATAAGATGGTATGTAAGTGTATCTATAAAATTCAAAAAGTTAAACATCAGTGGGGAATCTTAGGTTAGTTAGGAATCTACTGTGAATACAAAATTTCATGGTGAATCCAGAAATATTATATCAATAGAGAATAACATTGAAGAATTTGAAAACCAATTGAAGGAGGCAGAGGGTAAAATCATTGTTAGTTTTGATAAATTTCAACAGTGTGGTTCTGGTTGGATAATTGATTCCATCAATCATCTTGATTTGAACATGATGAGATATAATCCCATTGGTGGTTGATATGAACTCTCCAACCATTTAAACTAGTGCAAATTGAATGGTATCATCTTGTTCATCTCACTAAGGCCATTCAAATTCAATCTCCGATTTCGATTATGGAATAAAAAATATTTTTTGTATTAAACACCAACACTATATATAGGCTTGCAGACTAGATTTTTTCTCCAGTCTTCACTAGCAATCTGAACAGTAAACACATTTCTTAGTCAGATGCAGGTGGGTGGGAAGATAATGTTAGAATATACTATATAATTATTAAATCATTTACAACTGATGAGATGGCTAATAATAATATTAACTAAGTTGATGACTGATAAGATGGTTGATCTATTAATTTGAATGGTAAACAATGGGATGAGGATGATCTGCACAAGTGGATATAGCCTATGTTTGTTGATTCCATAGAAACAGCTATAATTCATTGGGTTCATTTCATGTTTTTTTTTTTATTCAAATGAATCTTTGTATAACGTTTGTATTGAACATTATATACAATTTTCTGAATGGAATAAATTTGATTTGATCAGTATTAAATTATTATTGGTGACCAATGAGATCCAATGGATAATTTATTAATTACACTGGTAACCAATGAGATGGAAAATGGGATATATATTTGTAGCTGACAGGATAGGTAATCTTTCAATTGAATTGGTAATTAGAACTATTGGAGAGTATCAATATAATATGAAGGCTTGTGAATCCACCTTTCCACTTCATGTGTGAACAGTGAAGACCTCTAATATTAATGTTGGTAAATTATTGCTAACTAATGAGATGGTAAATCTATTAATTTGAATGATGACCAATGAGAAATAGGG
This sequence comes from Conomelus anceps, assembly GCA_948455865.1. NCBI lineage: Eukaryota > Metazoa > Arthropoda > Insecta > Hemiptera > Delphacidae > Conomelus > Conomelus anceps. Next base: position 54,646,509 of record OX418223.1, on the reverse strand, counting down.
TATATATCAATATTATTTGTGGTTGACAGGATAATCTTTCAATTGAATTGGTTATTGGCAAGATAGGAAATAGAGTATAATGTGAAAGCTATGCCTCCTCATCCACACCTCACCTAATGTCTGTGAGAATGTTAGGGTATGTATCAATATTATATTATTTGTGGTTGATAAGATGGCTAATATTTTAATTTCAATGATGATTTTACAAGATGAGAAATATATCAATATCATATAGACAAAAAGGCTAATCTATCAATTGAATTGCTGTCTGATGAGATGATTGATGCATTAATTACATTTGTGTTTGAGGAGATATACTAAAATTCAGGTATAGGTTTAATTAAGATGCAAATCTGCACAAACCCTATCTTATTCAGTTCACAAAATCGGTTCAAATCAAAGCCAGCACTATATAAAGGCTTGCAAACCACATTTTTTATCCAGTCTTCACTGGCAATCTGAACAGTAGACACCTCTCTTAATCAGATACAAGTGCATGGAATAATAATGCTATTAAATCATTGGTAGCTGATAAGATGGGTAATATAAGTTGGTGATTGAGGTTGATCTATTAATTTGAATGGTAACCAATGAGATGAGAATGATCCGCACAGTTGGATATAGTTTATGGAGGCACATTTTATGTTTCATGATTCAAATGTATCTTTGTATTATGTATTATATACAATTTTCTGAATGAATTGAATTTGATTTGATTGGATATATATCAATATTTGTAGCTGACAGGATAGGTAATCTTTCAATTGAATTGGTAATTAGCAAGATATGAAATAGAGTATATATCAATATGAATACTGTATAATGTAAAGGCTTTTGTAAATCAATCTCTTCATCCACTTCTCACTTCATGTCTGTGTGGATCTATCAGATCTGGATGTGAGGGTGTACATGTATTATTGGTGACTGATAAGATGGTTAATTACACTGCTAACAGGGGATATAGCAAATAGTGATATACCAAATGTTAAGGTGAATAATATATTTTATTATTGATCACCAATAAGATGGCTAAACCATTCATTGAATTGATAACTGATGAGATGATTAACTACACTGGTGGCTGAGGAGATGGTGGAATATTTATTTGAACTTGGGTCAGTTCTACTTACCAAGGTAGTTCAAATTCATACATCATACACTAATTTCTACAGTTCAAATATTCAATACACCTACACTGTGAGGCTCTCCACACTCCACCCATTCTATTAATTTCATTGATGACTGATGAGATAGTAAATCAATCAATTGGATTGGTGAGTAAGGATATAGTAAATAGGGGTATATAATGTTGGAGTATATAATATTATTGGTGAGTGACAATATAACTAATCTATCAATTACATTGGTGTGTATGCAGATGAGGAAGAGGTTATAATATATACATTGATATTATATTTTATTGGTGACTGATCTATGATTGAAATGGTGGCTGATGAGATGAATAATCTATTTATTATTTCACTGTTTCATGAGAAGGGTGGTACTGTATTGATGGAATTGGTTGATCAAATTTGTAACTAATAAGATGGATTGATTTAAATGCTGATGAATATATAGTAAATGGGTATATTATATTAATGGTGAGTGAAAAGACAGCTAATATTTTAATTGAATTGGAAACTAATAAGATAAGCAAACTATAATTGAGATGGGGACTGAAACACATAAAAAGATGTTTATTTTATTGGTTTCTGATTCAGTTAAAATGGTGGCTAACTAGTTTATCATTGATCTCAAAAAGATGGAAAATAGTGGATGATCTCACTTGCTACCTAATGAAATTATGAATGAATTTATTAAATTGGCTGCAAAAGAGGTGGTGGATGTACTAATTGAGTTGGTAACTCATTATAGGGTTAATTTACTAATTAGGCTATATCAGCAGCTGAAAATGACAAATCTTTCGAATTTAAAGATGGTGGGGTACTTATTTCAGTCCAACTTTTCAAAACATGCGTCCCTGTAATTTCTACATGCTTCTCAATTTATTAATCACATTGATGACTAATGTGTAGAAGGTTAATCTATTAATTCAACTGACAATGTGGTTTGTTGAGGAGATGGGAAATATAGGGTATATATACTACATGTTTAGTGACTGACAAGTTGACAATGTAGAATTGGTTGCGGGGGAAATTCTTAAGTACATTAATGACTGAGGAGATGGCAAATAGGTTTATAGCAAATGTTACAGTGTCCATATTCTATTACTGATGACTAATGTATTAATTACATTGAAGACTGAGGGAATGATATACTAAATTTTAGGATATATATATAATATTATTAGCAAGACCGCAGGATGTTTACAGTTTAAATTCCCAATACACCTATAATGCATGCCTCTATCATTTCCACATGTTTTCTATTTATTTATGGAATTAGTTGTTGATGATATATTAGTTACATTGATTACTGATGATATGGTTGAATATGTATAAATGCTGAATGCTAGGGTATATCATTTGTGACTAATATTCTCATTAAAGTGGCAACTGATGACTAATCTATTAATTACTTTTTGTGACTGATGAGATGTCATCATCTATCCATGAAAGCAAAGAAAACCCAAATTTAAGATTCCATTTTCCCCAATTTATTAACTTAATATCAATAAAAAATTACTGTTTGAAACTCAAATGAAGCCTCCAACAATATTTGATTTTTTCATATAATTTACATTAAAACGAATGGAGGTGTGAATCTCTTGAACAGAGACTTTTCATCTACTGAACTCAACCTTAACCTCCCCTTGGGTCTGGGGGGTACCCCCAGACCCCTCCCCCTACAACCTCCAATCAAGTATATATCAGAGACACAATAGAGATCCCAAAATTGGGTATGAAGTTGAGGTACACAACTCACTCAGTCTTGTCCATTGAAGACCTTCCAGGACCCCCTTCCCCAAAATTAATTCAAAATCTAATCTCTACTTGCATGCAAAGATACATTTGAGGGTATATCACAAATTCAATTTTAAAATACAACTTTCAATGATAACTATAACTTTCTGTTTCTTTTTGGCTTAAATGTATTATACAATTAAGAGAATAATTACTGTCATTACAACTGAATAATACAGTGCATTTTATTGATTTTAGATTCATCATTAGTTCATTTATTATGTAAATGTAGGTTAATGCATTTAGGTGTAGGTGGTTGAACCTAAGTTAATTTATGTGGGTTTAGCTACCTATATATACATTTAGATGGACTCAGGCATGAGCCTCATGCCTGAGCCCATCCAAATGTATATGTAAGTATCTAAACCTAGCTTAATGTATGTAGGTGTAGAGACCTAAACCTATGTAGGTATGTAGGTGTAGGTACCTATACCTAGATTAATGTATGTCCTATGTAGATGTGTAGGTGTAGGTACCTATACCTAGATTAATGTATGTAGGTGTGTAGGTGTAGGTACCTATACCTAGATTAATGTATGTAGGTGTGTAGGTGTAGGTACCTATACCTAGATTAATGTATGTAGGTGTGTAGGTGTAGGTACCTATGTAGGTGTGTAGGTGTAGGTACCTGCGTAGGTGTGTAAATGTAGGTACCTAAACCAATGTAAATGTAGATGTGAATGTATTAATCAAAATCATTGGTCTTTTCAAACAGTCTTCAACTATTTCAACTTTACACCTGATTTAAGATAAATATTGATATATACTTGAGGAAAGGGGGAAGGGGGTCCTGGAAGGTCTTCAATGGACAAGACTGAGTGAGTTGTGTACCTCAACTTCATACCCAATTTTGGGATCTCTATTGTGTCTCTGATATATACTTGATTGGAGGTTGTAGGGGGAGGGGTCTGGGGGTACCCCCCAGACCCAAGGGGAGGTTAAGGTTGAGTTCAGTAGATGAAAAGTCTCTGTTCAAGAGATTCACACCTCCATTCGTTTTAATGTAAATTATATGAAAAAATCAAATATTGTTGGAGGCTTCATTTGAGTTTCAAACAGTAATTTTTTATTGATATTAAGTTAATAAATTGGGGAAAATGGAATCTTAAATTTGGGTTTTCTTTGCTTTCATGGATAGATGATGACATCTCATCAGTCACAAAAAGTAATTAATAGATTAGTCATCAGTTGCCAATTTAATGAAAATATTAGTCACAAATGATATACCCTAGCATTCAGCATTTATACATATTCAACCATATCATCAGTAATCAATGTAACTAATATATCATACTACTAATTCCATTAATAAATTAGAAAACATGTGGAAATGATAGAGGTGTGCATTATAGGTGTATTGGGAATTTAAACTGTAAACATCCTGCTGTCTTGCTAGTAACCAATAATATTATATATATCTTAAAATTTAGAATATCATTCCCTCAGTCTTCAATGTAATTAATACACTAGTCATCAGTAATACAATATGGAGGCTTCATTTGAGCTTCAAACGGTACCATCTTTTATTGATATTAAGTTAATAAATTGGGGAAAATGGAATTTTAAATTTGGTTTTTCATTGCTTTTATGGATAGATTTACCATCTCATCAGTCACAAAAAGTAATTAATAGATTAGTCATCAGTTGCCACTTTAATGAGAATATTAGTCACAAATGATATACCCTAGCATTCAGCATTTATACATATTCAACCATATCATCAGTAATCAATGTAACTAATATATCATCAACAACTAATTCCATAAATAAATAGAAAACATGTGGAAATGATAGAGGCATGCATTATAGGTGTATTGGGAATTTAAACTGTAAACATCCTGCGGTCTTGCTAATAATATTATATATATATCCTAAAATTTAGTATATCATTCCCTCAGTCTTCAATGTAATTAATACATTAGTCATCAGTAATAGAATATGGACACTGTAACATTTGCTATAAACCTATTTGCCATCTCCTCAGTCATTAATGTACTTAAGAATTTCCCCCGCAACCAATTCTACATTGTCAACTTGTCAGTCACTAAACATGTAGTATATATACCCTATATTTCCCATCTCCTCAACAAACCACATTGTCAGTTGAATTAATAGATTAACCTTCTACACATTAGTCATCAATGTGATTAATAAATTGAGAAGCATGTAGAAATTACAGGGACGCATGTTTTGAAAAGTTGGACTGAAATAAGTACCCCACCATCTTTAAATTCGAAAGATTTGTCATTTTCAGCTGCTGATATAGCCTAATTAGTAAATTAACCCTATAATGAGTTACCAACTCAATTAGTACATCCACCACCTCTTTTGCAGCCAATTTAATAAATTCATTCATAATTTCATTAGGTAGCAAGTGAGATCATCCACTATTTTCCATCTTTTTGAGATCAATGATAAACTAGTTAGCCACCATTTTAACTGAATCAGAAACCAATAAAATAAACATCTTTTTATGTGTTTCAGTCCCCATCTCAATTATAGTTTGCTTATCTTATTAGTTTCCAATTCAATTAAAATATTAGCTGTCTTTTCACTCACCATTAATATAATATACCCATTTACTATATATTCATCAGCATTTAAATCAATCCATCTTATTAGTTACAAATTTGATCAACCAATTCCATCAATACAGTACCACCCTTCTCATGAAACAGTGAAATAATAAATAGATTATTCATCTCATCAGCCACCATTTCAATCATAGATCAGTCACCAATAAAATATAATATCAATGTATATATTATAACCTCTTCCTCATCTGCATACACACCAATGTAATTGATAGATTAGTTATATTGTCACTCACCAATAATATTATATACTCCAACATTATATACCCCTATTTACTATATCCTTACTCACCAATCCAATTGATTGATTTACTATCTCATCAGTCATCAATGAAATTAATAGAATGGGTGGAGTGTGGAGAGCCTCACAGTGTAGGTGTATTGAATATTTGAACTGTAGAAATTAGTGTATGATGTATGAATTTGAACTACCTTGGTAAGTAGAACTGACCCAAGTTCAAATAAATATTCCACCATCTCCTCAGCCACCAGTGTAGTTAATCATCTCATCAGTTATCAATTCAATGAATGGTTTAGCCATCTTATTGGTGATCAATAATAAAATATATTATTCACCTTAACATTTGGTATATCACTATTTGCTATATCCCCTGTTAGCAGTGTAATTAACCATCTTATCAGTCACCAATAATACATGTACACCCTCACATCCAGATCTGATAGATCCACACAGACATGAAGTGAGAAGTGGATGAAGAGATTGATTTACAAAAGCCTTTACATTATACAGTATTCATATTGATATATACTCTATTTCATATCTTGCTAATTACCAATTCAATTGAAAGATTACCTATCCTGTCAGCTACAAATATTGATATATATCCAATCAAATCAAATTCAATTCATTCAGAAAATTGTATATAATACATAATACAAAGATACATTTGAATCATGAAACATAAAATGTGCCTCCATAAACTATATCCAACTGTGCGGATCATTCTCATCTCATTGGTTACCATTCAAATTAATAGATCAACCTCAATCACCAACTTATATTACCCATCTTATCAGCTACCAATGATTTAATAGCATTATTATTCCATGCACTTGTATCTGATTAAGAGAGGTGTCTACTGTTCAGATTGCCAGTGAAGACTGGATAAAAAATGTGGTTTGCAAGCCTTTATATAGTGCTGGCTTTGATTTGAACCGATTTTGTGAACTGAATAAGATAGGGTTTGTGCAGATTTGCATCTTAATTAAACCTATACCTGAATTTTAGTATATCTCCTCAAACACAAATGTAATTAATGCATCAATCATCTCATCAGACAGCAATTCAATTGATAGATTAGCCTTTTTGTCTATATGATATTGATATATTTCTCATCTTGTAAAATCATCATTGAAATTAAAATATTAGCCATCTTATCAACCACAAATAATATAATATTGATACATACCCTAACATTCTCACAGACATTAGGTGAGGTGTGGATGAGGAGGCATAGCTTTCACATTATACTCTATTTCCTATCTTGCCAATAACCAATTCAATTGAAAGATTATCCTGTCAACCACAAATAATATTGATATATACCCTATTTCTCATTGGTCATCATTCAAATTAATAGATTTACCATCTCATTAGTTAGCAATAATTTACCAACATTAATATTAGAGGTCTTCACTGTTCACACATGAAGTGGAAAGGTGGATTCACAAGCCTTCATATTATATTGATACTCTCCAATAGTTCTAATTACCAATTCAATTGAAAGATTACCTATCCTGTCAGCTACAAATATATATCCCATTTTCCATCTCATTGGTTACCAGTGTAATTAATAAATTATCCATTGGATCTCATTGGTCACCAATAATAATTTAATACTGATCAAATCAAATTTATTCCATTCAGAAAATTGTATATAATGTTCAATACAAACGTTATACAAAGATTCATTTGAATAAAAAAAAAAACATGAAATGAACCCAATGAATTATAGCTGTTTCTATGGAATCAACAAACATAGGCTATATCCACTTGTGCAGATCATCCTCATCCCATTGTTTACCATTCAAATTAATAGATCAACCATCTTATCAGTCATCAACTTAGTTAATATTATTATTAGCCATCTCATCAGTTGTAAATGATTTAATAATTATATAGTATATTCTAACATTATCTTCCCACCCACCTGCATCTGACTAAGAAATGTGTTTACTGTTCAGATTGCTAGTGAAGACTGGAGAAAAAATCTAGTCTGCAAGCCTATATATAGTGTTGGTGTTTAATACAAAAAATATTTTTTATTCCATAATCGAAATCGGAGATTGAATTTGAATGGCCTTAGTGAGATGAACAAGATGATACCATTCAATTTGCACTAGTTTAAATGGTTGGAGAGTTCATATCAACCACCAATGGGATTATATCTCATCATGTTCAAATCAAGATGATTGATGGAATCAATTATCCAACCAGAACCACACTGTTGAAATTTATCAAAACTAACAATGATTTTACCCTCTGCCTCCTTCAATTGGTTTTCAAATTCTTCAATGTTATTCTCTATTGATATAATATTTCTGGATTCACCATGAAATTTTGTATTCACAGTAGATTCCTAACTAACCTAAGATTCCCCACTGATGTTTAACTTTTTGAATTTTATAGATACACTTACATACCATCTTATATTACCATCAAATTTTACAGAATTTTTAATCATTGTTTCTAATATAATTGGTTTAAAAATAGTAAATAATAAATTTATATCGTTTGTATTGGGTGTGTGCCAACGAAATCGTTGACAATTACCATTAATACTGTGTAAGGTATCCATTTTTTCTATCCTTTTTATATAGATGTAACAATATCTTGTGTTATAGTTCAATTCATGGTTTTTAACGTGAATTGGAGTATACTGCAAGGAGTTACTATATCATAAGATGTTACTATAGCATAAGATTAGGTTAGACTCAGAAGCGGTACTGCTTTTAGTACAGACGACCCAAAAATTTTATTATTATTTTTCCCCAATTAATCGTGATCGAAAATTTGTATTTGATACATGAATTTGGGATGTCTTGAAATGCTGAACAAGATGGCGTCTTCTAATTAAATTTATCTTGAGCGGTTGAAAAGTTCAAATTTTTTCATGATTTTTAGTTCCCGTGAAAATGGGAGTTTTGGAGATTGGATAGATTGCGTTCATTCAACCTGAACTTACCTATTTCATGTTAAATCAGATTCAATTGGATTCGTTTAGGTTAACCTTAAATTTAAGGTTAAAGAAAAACTGAGCCAGAACTGTCACTGCTTTTAGCGAGGCGACCACACCCAAAAATTCTATTATTTTTTCCTCAATTAATCGTGATCGGAAAATGGTGTTCGATACATGAATTTGGGATGCCTTGGAAGGCTGAACAAGATGGCGTCTTCAAATTAAAATTCCCTTCAGGGGTTAAAAAGTTCAAATTTTTTCGTGATTTTTAGCTTCCGTGAAAATGGGAATTTTCGAGATCGGATAGATTGCGTTGATTCGACTTGGACTTACCTATGTAAGGTTAGGTTAGGTTTGGATGGATTGGTTAAGGTTAACCTTAAATTTTAGGTTAAAGAAAACTGAGCCCGAATCGGCATTTTCCCCCTACTGAGATTATTCTATGTGTACAGATACGAGTTTAATTGAACCATTCAGGATGGATTGCAAGGCGAGGGGTGAACAGGGGAGTAGACAAAACATGCCAATTATTGCATTAGCGGAAGTTGTTATTGACACAACTGATAACTTTCATCCTTTTTTATGACAATACAAATATGGGTGATATGGAACACAAGAGCGCATCAAATGAATGATGACTTTTATTCCTAGGAAAACTTTCCTCATACAGTTTTTAAGTAGTCTAAGTATTTTTTATTTTCTGATTAAGGAATTTTACTCCTCTTCCATTGCTATGTTGTCCATTGAAACATAGGGTGACAATAATCCCCCTCTCATGGGGACTTTTTCTTTTGAAGAAGTAAAATGTCTGTGGTTGAATATCAAAGACAAAATTGGACAGGCCTCGTTGATTGGTTCTTTGTTTACTAGGCCTACTTGCAGCAAAAAAGTAATCAACCACCAAATCACGAGAATTCAGTCACATGGGCATGCTTAGAGCAAAAATTTAGTGGTTTGTACACTGGAAAGTCAAGAAGTAATTCTTGATGCAGCTCTGTTTTTCTAATACATGGAAAAATGAAATTGAAATCAGCATAATTCATTTTATACGTTCTGTGTTCCAATTTATGTAAATTCTTGAATTATGTACATTCTTCTTACATCTACAGAAATAATAAAACACAATGAAATAATCAAAATCACTCACAATAAATAATAATAATTTCTGTTTTCCCCAGGAAAAAATTACCATGGAATCGATTACAGCTGTATTATTGAACAGTTAAAATAATCACTGTCTAAAAATATTTTTGGTGATACATTGACATTTTTCTTGTTTATTTTGACAAGATGTCAAATTTTGTGGGAATAGTATGAAGGTTTTATGGATTACCTTTTCAAACTTCATGCTTAACTGCTTCAGGGCCTCACTGGCCTTCTTTTTAATATAATATGGAGTCTACCAATTAATTTATTATTCTATGCATAATCAATACTTCATCAGTTTTTCTTCTTGATTAATAAAATCGACTGTTGAATTATTTTATTTTGCATAATTTTTCTTGAACTTCAAATAGTCACCTTGCCAATTTCCTGCTTTTTTGTAGATTGCATCTTGGCGACTCCGGTTTAGAAGTAAAGGACAAATCAAATCAATGATTTTATACACACATTTTACTTTATTACTATATCAATATTAATTAAGTTGAGACTTTATCTTTATGTGAAAGGAACTCTTGTACACTGGAAGAAGCATTATCAACTGCTTTGTTTTAAATTATTTTTATATTTTCAAGAATCTTTGGAAACTGTGGTAGCTTGCTGTAGAGTTTCCTACCAATATAACTAGACTTTTTTGAATAAGCTACTATTGTCACTCACCAAGTGATAATCTCTTTGACATTTTGTATGATAATCAATAAGAGTATATCTACTTATCAGTACACAAAAGTATGTTTCATTTTAATTGCTCTGTATCTTCCTTGACAGAATAAGGTGCAGCTTTATATATTAATGATATTGGCTACTATAGTCAGTGCAAACCTTAGATTGCAGTACAGAGTCCCATGGAAATATGAGTGCGCTGTAGCCATTTTTTGTTCAAATTTTGTCACTCGTATGTTGTTGTTTGAAAGTAACCGCTAACTAGGCTTGCTCTGCTATTGTACGATTTTGCAGCAGTGTACCCCATAATCACAATACTAAGGTTCGCACAGACTATAGTTAGTAATTATAAGGTAGTGATAGCCATGAGCCTCAGCAGGTATGTGTCCAATCAAATAAATATAAACTGCGAACTCCTGGGCCCTCTCTGTAAGGGTGACCGATCAGATTGGCACACAAAAAACTCTGTTTTCTACTGTAAAATCACTTTCCGGTGTTTCGTAACTTACCTAAAACTGTAGGTCCAACTCATCAATCTCTAACAACGAATCCATCCTCCTTCAACCACCCCATAAAAATAATGAAAACATTTTTTTTCAATTGTGCAAAGTTTTTTCAAAAACTAAGTATAATGAAAGACAAGAGGATCTTAACGTTAAATACTTAATACTAATACCATAGTGGATATTATGAAAGGGGAGTAGACACAATGAAAACACCAAAAACAAAAACTAAAGAATCTTTAATGATTTCTTAAGTAAATCAAAAAAATGAATAATTGATATCTTTTTCAAGAAATGAGTCCAGCTTTACATTACCTTACTTCAATTACAGTATTTGCAGCTTTGAGTTTTTATTGTATATTTCTCATTTAATTACTTTTTAAAGACGTTTCAAAGTATCCTAGCATTTTCCTTTAGTTGAAGTTATCTTCATAGTAGTTTCATTCTTTAAATTCTACTGGATAAATCATTTCTTAAAACTAATCGATCGCAAAAATCATTGTGATTGAGCTACGTAATAAGAATTCGATAAATATTGATCAATCAATAAATTCATAAATCAATCACTGGGTAGGAATAATTGATTATAATTACACTAGAAGTCCAAAATTTGTAAAACATGTCCGCATTCTGCTAGCTTCTCTCTCGGTCAAATCACTTGTGATAATTCTGTTTCAATAACTATTGATGAAAATATTGATGAGGTATCGACTGGTTATTGCTCTGGTCGAATCAATCAATATCAATATATTGATTTATACTATTATTACAATCAATGATTACACAATAATCATTACATATCTTTGATGACAAGTGTCGTTTGGGAGCTGTTCTCCTGAGAATTATATTCAAAGAAAAATATAAATTAATAAAGTAAAACTTCTATGAATAATAACAAATTTCCATATTAGGTTTAATTCCTCTATTACCTCCTATGAAAAGTCTAAAACTTAACTGACACTATATATCTATATTTAAACTATGATTTAAACCTACGTATATGGGAGGAATACATTTATCTTTAGGAGCGAAATCATAATTAAAATAGAAATCAAGTGACAGCTTTGATATGAGATTGTTCATCAAGTATTTCGTCATGAAAAACCTATTCAAATTCTAAATCCAATCGAATTAATAATGAGAATATGTGAAACCAAATACAATTTTCAGAGAAAATAGGAAATCTATGTATTGAAATTCTAAATTTGCATCAAATATTGATGATCAATCAATGATTGGATTTTGGAGGCCTGTTCCATATTAATATACATAGTTTCATATTACAAAGTTAAATGGTAACATAGTTGCAATTTACAAGCTTGTTTGTTAATTCTCAAGGAAGTTTATAGTCGTTCATTGAAATTGTTATTTGTTAATTACTGTGATTTGATATTTCTATACAACAGGTTTCAATTGTCATGAACAGATATTCATTCCCTTTAATATTTGATATTCATTTCCTTTAACATTTTGAAGAGCTTTAACCAACCGATGAGATATCATAACAGAGCCTTTCAAAAGCTGTTCAACCTTATATCACTATCTCATAGTTTACTGGCTCATAGTCTACTGTTTCACAGTAACAGTTTACTGTTTCATAGTTTACTACATGCTGTTTTAATAATGCTCAGCATATGAGTTGAAACAAACATAAATCAAATAGGCTTTGTACGCATGCCCACATTTTATAATAACTTATTGGTGTGATTTGACTGACTCCTTATTAGCTTGAAGTGTAACAAACAAAAAAAATCCAGCAATCAATCATTCCCAATGCAGATACTTAGCTTAGCACAATGTAACAGAGAATAATATAGTTTTGGATGCAATGATTGACAATACAATGTAGTAGCGTATAATGAGAATAATTAGAATTTACTTCATGAATAAGTCACTTTAAACTGAAAAACAATAAATGTAAACAAAATATTTTCAAACATGATGTTTTAAAGAAACAATTCCAATATTCTTGGATTTCTTGTTCCCTAACGATCTACGTTGTTGATATTGACTTTTCGTGGTAAATTCAATGACTTGCAGTCAATTTTTACAGTCAAAATTGGCTGCAAGTTGTTGAATTTATCATGAAATGTTACTATTTTTATTGTTAAAACATAGTGTTATTCACAATATTTGAAAAATAAAACAAATTTTCCATTCAGATAGAAGCTGAATTGAGATGAATTTAGATAAATTAAGCTTTCTCAATGAAGTATAATTGTGATTTAATTCATAAATTAGTCACTCCATGCTGAAAAACAATATTTTACAAACTATTATCATGAATATCTAAAACATGATGTCTTGAAGAAAATGTTTTAATAGTTTAAACATTACGTTATTCACAATATTTAAAGAAAACACATTTTTCATTCAAATAAAAGAAAAACTTAGATGAATTTTGCTGTCTTAACTCAAGAATGATGACTTAAAAAAGCATTTAAAATGACCAACAAAAATTCTCAGGAAAACAGCTATTTCCAGGTTGAAGAATGTAAATTAGAATCCCATTATTACAGAAAGAGTGAGGAAATGATTTTATTATCATATTCTTCAAATATTAAGAACCATATTTTTATGGTTCTAGTTTGTAGGGTGTAGACCCCACCTCTATAAATAGGGTTTGATATATTTATTGGGCATTACTTTTTTGTTCACTGTTCTGTATCCACACTTAAGGCACTTTTTGCTGACACTAAGTTTGAACGTCGAACGGGCTGGATGCGTTGTCTTAAAATCCCGAATCTTCAAACACTGAACTGGTAACTCAATTCACCGTGGCGGGTTTGTAGTAACAAACACTGGATCAATTAATTTCTACAGGATATTGATGTGGCGGGTTTGTAGTAACAGACACTGGATCAATTAATTTCTACAGGGAATTGATTGTGACGGGTTTGAAGTAACAAACACTGGATTTATTCATATTATACATGAAGTTGATTAAGGCGGGTTTGTAGTAACAAACGCTGGAATAATTTATATTTTACAAGACAATTTATAATAGGTGATAGAAATGGTTCAATGGACATGAGAGATAGATAATAAATTCGATATGGTTTAGCAAAATTCTATTTAGCAATATTTTTTCCACTAAATTAAGAAGTAGATTAAGATTTACAAAAGAATTCGAAGGAGAACTCAATATTGTTTAGCAGTTTTTAGAAATTTAGTATTTTTACTGAATCCAGGAGTGGTTTGAGTCCATGTGAACATGTCAAATGTTAAGTAAAATCTTGGCTAAGCAATGTTTTCTACTGTACAATGTTTTTTACAGTTCAATGTTTATTACATAAGAGTGAATAAATATACAGAAGTGTTGAAAATGTCATATGCATTAGCATCAAGGCTATGATCTCTGCTGTAAAATCACTTCTCGGTGGTTCGGAACCCACCTAAAACTGTAGGACCAACTTATCAATCACCATCATCCGATTCATTAAACACGCACAGGTCTTAAACTTATGTGGGCTTCATCCTCCGAAAAAAAGTTTACACTGGATTTAGAAGTGAAACTTTGAAGTTCATCATTCTAATATCAAAACTGACTCTGCATTTTTATTCAAATTAAGATTTTGAATCACTTATAGCCTACTGGAAAGATACATTTTTCTTCTAAAGAGAAGCTTCATTAGCCTGTTTGAAGCTTCTCTTCAGAAGGGAAATGCATCCCTCCAATTTAAGTCAGTCGAAATCATTATTTGAATAGAAATACAGTGCCAGTTTTGATATTAGAGTGCTCATCAAGTATTTTGTTATGGAAAACATCAGAGGTATTGATAGACCTCATGATATTATCAATTTCAATAAGAAATTTCAGAAGAATCTTCTTATCCATTCCATGGCAAGTACAGTAGCTAAGTAGTTTGATGAATCAATACTTGTGAATCAATATAAATGATTTATTATTGATCAAAATTGTACATTTTTTAGAAGTGCTACAGTCCGGAGATCTTGAACAATAGCTTTTTAATTTATTAATTGATATCGATTTCCATGGGGGATTCAGAAGAAATCTGTACCTTTTCCTCCATAAAATGTACTTTTGATGTTGGAAAGGTATCATATATGGATGATTAATGGAACTTCCAAGAACATGGAGATCCTCCATGGGGGATTTTTTCAGATTTGGTCTAGAATCTAGAGAAACAGTATCATAAGATACAAAGCTCATAGAATATCATATTGCAATGATGTACAGCATATTTATTACCCCAAGAATATAGATATTTATAATTCAAACTATTTAATATCGCTATTCAAGATACAAAATTATTTGATACCTGAATTCACAGATATAGAGCCTTCCGCATCTTCTTCCTCAAAATGGTGCAATTGAAACATAATTATATTGGAAAAGTATGAAAATATTGAATTAAATTGAGTGAAAAAAATTTATTGTGTGAAGGAATAGATAGTATTCAATCTATTGATAATATTCAAATACTATGAATAGTGAATATAGTTTAGAAATACATAAATATTCGTGTAATTATTTCCAATATTTTTCTTGAAAATTTATCTTTTATAATAAAGGCACTCATAAATTGTTTGACAAATTAGATGGAATAAGTTGAATATTGCCCGCTTTCATGGATGTATTTAACCTTCTATTCAATTCGATGCTGTAAAACATTCACAAGTTTTGAAAAATAAGCATTTCTTGAAAATAGTTTCAACCATTTTTTTTTTGTTTTTTTGGAAGGATAATTTTATACAAATATAATACACATCATCCTCAATCTCATGTGCTTTGAACCATTACACAAATATGTACATTATAAGGAACTACAAATTCGATAATACAACCAGATATTCTTGGTTTAGTAAGTTGAGGTTTATAATATTAGTGGGACCTTAAACGGGTATCGATACCAGATAAAATAGTTATAACCAGACATAGATAAAATAATAAGAGAAGAAAATTGACAATTTGAAAAAACAAAATAATAGTCAATTTATTGATTTCTTGAGAAACAATAATGTTAGATTGAATGTTAGCTTCGGCTCATGTGAGGAACTTTCTTCAAATTTCATTTTGTATATTTGTACTGTATTTGTTTTGGAGAAATAGAGTTAATTTCAATTTTTAATGTGTTGAGTCATGGAAATTTGATTAGATAAGAAAATTACCTTCAAGAATAAAATATAGAGGATGATGGAGTGTTCATTTTATCGTCACAACGTACTATGAACAGTAGCTTTTTACTTTTTAATGGATGCTTTTGATTTTCATGGGGGATTCAGAAGGAATCTGTACCTTTCCCTCCATAAAATTATTCATATCAAACCCGTAAGGGTCTCCCCACCACGAAAAGCCATAAGAATTTACTTTACTATGAAAAGATTTATTTCTTCAAAAAATCACTATTGCCTGGATTCTCACAACCAATGTTGTTCTAAGGTTCATATTTTTTGGGGGTTCAAAAAGAGAAACACTTTAACTTTAAACAGATAAGAAAAATGGAAAGAGAAATTTTGGGAGGTTGAAACGACGAAAATAAGCAAATACACAATCAAAATCTTATAATTTGTAACAAACAAACAAATGGAAACTATGAAAATAGTCAGTAACTTATCAAGTAAAAAGTAAGAAAAATGCATCTCTTGGTAACAATTTAATTGGAGAAATTATGGGGACAAGTGCTGCGAGATTATCATCAAAGATTAAAAATGTCTAAATTGTTAAATCGCGGTCCTAAGTGACTAATCACGAAAATAAATAAATGAAACCACAACTACAAATTTAGTAGCCCGTTTTCAATTGGATATTTTTGATGCTTTGAAACCTGGTTAGTCCAGCTCATATTGTAAATTTATTCGTTGATTTCGAATCCTTATTTTTCTAATAATATTAAACTTGATATGCCTTTTCTGTTGGAAATGTTCAGTACGATATTTGTCTTAGCTTAGCTCTCAGTCATTCCAAGCAAAGATAAACAGCTAATAATTTCACTTGAATAGATAATAACGAATTTTAAATCATTACTTCAATCATTATACCTTCTTTCTATGCAAGCACAAATTTATATCAAACTTGAATTACTACAATTTTTACCAACTATCAGATATGAAACTCGCATATAGATTCTTTTCTTATTTAATCCATAATTCTCAAACATTTTCCCTTTATTTTTTTTAGAAGTTTGAAAATTTATCATACTACAAATACAAGCAAATCACATTCAGCTAGCTTGTCTTGCGAACTTTGTTTTCCCTAGTAGAATGGAAGCTCTTCCTATATTGCAATGAAGTACAATATACACAACACTCCAGGATGATAGTTTATAATAATTACAAAGTAACAAAATATTTTCCATTCATGAATTTTGATTTGAAAGACGAAGATTTTTTGGATATATTTATTTTCACGTCTTTGAATTCTTGTTTAGAATCGATTACTTGAGAAATAAATTATAAATGAAGAAGAAATCTATGTTTAAGAGTCAATAAATAACGTATTTTATTTTTCTATGCTATGGCAGATATGTTCTTCAAGTGAATTCATTGAACTTACATTCACTAGATCAATTTTATTGCTATCAATATCTCATTTTCACTTCAGTAATTGAGAATAAAATCAATGAATTAATAGGACTCTGAAATAAATTTTAAGACTTGTTTTATCATTATTTCATATTCTGGAAACTAAATAGAACTATTTTCTTTTAGTACAGATTCATTGAGTGGTTGAGTGGTAGAGGGGACTCTCAAGTCCCAACTCCGCCTAATAAAGCATATTTTCATTTTTTCATTTCATTTCATTCATGGTTGTTACACAATATCAACAATGACCTTTTGGAAATTCAAGATGGCTGAATGTAACAATGATTTTTGAATCAAAAAGTATATTTTGAGAATAATTTGAATGTTTTTTTGGAATTTATTTAACCTAATTTGCAATTAAATGACTGATAATTACACAGGAACCTTCAATTAATAAGTAAAGAGGTAATAGCTATGAGCCATTGCAGGTATCTTATCGGACAGATAAAGATTAGAATAATAATCAAGATAAGCTACAAACTCCTGGGTCCTCTTTGTGATGGTGACCGATTGGATTGGTCAGCAAAAAATGTTTCAATCTCTACTGTAAATTCACTTCCTATTGGTTTGGAACAACTCACCTAAAACTGTACCTCTATCTCATCAATCACCATCATCCAACTGATTACCCACGCACAGGTCTCATACCTATGTGGGCTTCATCATCCCGAAAATAGCCATAAAAAATTCTCAATTTTTTATGAAGCAGAGTTTTTTTTAGAAACTACGTACATTATAAGGCAAGAGGATTCCAACTTTAGATATTTGTCACAACATAAACTCAAACTTTCATCACTTTCCTGGACTTTTTCTTAGCGCTCACCTGAAAAAATCAAATCCTAATGGCAGTGTGTGATTTTTATCTCAAATATATTTTTTTTTAATGAAAAGAGCCACTAGCAGACTGTGATTAAATAATAATTTATTGCTCAACTAGATCTTGACTAATTTTAACATTAATTTTAATCGCTAATTAATTAATAGTAGAAGATGAGAGTAGACTTAAATAATTATATTTTGTGTGAGTGTGTGAGTGTATTGGTGGCCGGCAGTAGGAGGAGAACAGTCACGGTCGCGTTTCGATTGCGTTCCAGTTGCAGATCGCAATTTAGTCGCAGAACAATGGCGGCTTGGAAATGAAACGCAGGCGAAGCCATTGATTGGCGAAGGTGGGCAGCGAATGAGAAGAGAGTTCGGGTCCAGTTCGTTGTGGAGTGGGGGGCGAGTGGCGCTGACGCTGAGCGCTGATTGGTCGCTGTCATACGATGAAGATGCGATGCCGGCGACTGTCCTCAACCAATGGGAAGCTCTCCTCACTCCGGCTGTAGTCCTTGGTCAGCGCGGCCTTCCAATCCGCGAGCGGCGACGATCCCCGCGGTTCCAGAGTGCGGCATCGTCTAGAAATAAAAAGGAAATCATCAATTAAAATTCAAAAATTATTGTAACCACTTTGAAAATGACATAGGGAAAACTACAACTACTCCTATTTAGAGGTATATGACCTTTTGGACCCTGAGAAAGTCAGTGCAGCTACCCTCTCCCATCCACCATTCTGCACTGGCCTTCCCTACCCCTCTGTTTTTTCTCATTCCTCCTTATATTTTGCTTCGAGTCCCAGTCATATTCTACAGATTTTTCCAATGTTCTTTCTACTCTGACCTTACAATACTAATTATTATGTTTGTGTCACGTTATTGATTTTTTAAATTTTTTATTCTGTTTTTTTCTATTTTTTTTCAGATGTTATATATTTCAATATTATGCCAATATTATGCCGATATTCTTTGATATTTTCTTAGACGTTATTGATTTTTTAAATTTGTTACTCTGTTTTTTCTATTTTTTCAGGTGTTACATATTCCAATATTCTTAGATATTATGCCAATATTCTTAGATGTTTATTTATATTTATATTATTGATTCATTGTGATGAAATTACAATAAATGTGAAAATGCAAGAGACAAGTTTGAAACTGCTCTCTTCACGAATTTTAAATATGTTATATTGTCCAAAACATTGCAGTTAACTTTAAGATTTAACTTTAAGATTTGATAAATTTAGATTTACCAAAATACTCTACTCAAAAAAAATAAAATGATTTACTTCTCACTATTAATTTGAAAGTTCACTCAAAAAGAAACACTACAAACCGTAAATAATATCAAATTTTGATGGAAACATTCAAGCCAAAAAATACAAAAAATGTTCTGATATTGATAGTGAAATCAATAGAAATATAAAATATAAAAACATATAGAAATGTTACAAAATGTTCAAAAACAAACAATCTTTGAGTGAGCGTTCAACTGCGAATAACTTCCAGTTATTTTCTGCAAACGCTCCAATCATTTCCCCTCAGCTCCTCCAAAATTCCCCTACTCTGCTGATCCCCCTTAGTTGAGGCTTATACAGAAAGCAGGTAGCCTAAGGGCAACTGATAGCTGCGCTCTGCATTGCAGGTTACTAGTTGGTCATTCAGGTCGTGCCAGAAAAAAGGCACTGTGGTGGAAAGGGGTGGGGGAGCACATGCCTCACTTATCTGCTTTGAAACTGCAGTGGAAACGTGGAGGAAGACTCAGCTTGCCATTGGTCTTCAGAAATGAATGTCGATGCCCAATCAACTCTATAACCTAGATAGGTGGTAACTTAGTTGAGTCCGTTAGTAGGCCTCCTTACTTACAGAAAATGACTTAATAGTCTTACAATGATACAAAGTCACTGTAATAAGGTAGAGTCCAATTTGATAGAGTCCACTGTAATAAGATAGATCCAATTCATTACCCACGCACAGGTCTCAGACCTATGTGGGCATTATCCTCCGAAAAAAGAGGAGTAATTTTGTGGAAAGCAAATCAATAGTCTTATTGTGATACAAAGTCACTGTAATAAGATAGCCATTTTGTGTATTGGAACTACAAAGAACAGTAGGCTCATTGCTAGATTACTAGCCCGTCTGATATTTTGGTGAGTTAAAGTGCAAAAAGTTCACTAAATCAAAGAATGAGAGCAAGTAGAGGTGTGCGTGTTTGTCAGTCTTGCGAGTTTCACAAAAACGACAATGATTTGGAACACTTGAGTTTCCTATAAACTCAATTCAGTACACCTTGAAGCCCGATTCTAGATTTTCCTTTCAGACTTTTCAAAATTAATGTCTGAAATTCACTTATGGACTATTGCTGTTTTGAAATGTGTTTAGATGATTGTAAGAAGCTCATAGAACAGATTCAGTTTCAGATTCAGATGGCTTTATTTGTGTAAAATTTACAATGTACAAGAATGATAAAAGTATTATTAATATTAGCAACTCTCAGATCCCCTAGTTTAATTGATGTACATTAATTTTTGAACAGTGAACATAATGGTTGAATGGTTTGAATAGAAAATATTATAAATACAGCAAATATATATTTTAAGGTATTGTACAGTAGAAATTATTGATGTGATTGTTAAAAAAAAAAAGAGAGCTTGGATCTGAGAGATGAATTACACAAAAAGGAGAAGTCTTGGCTGATACATGATACATGATACGTCTCCATGATGCAAATAAGCTTCAAGTGACAAGTCAAAGCAACAGATTTGTTCTGTATCAATATCACAGCTTCAAGTTCTTTTTTGAGGTTGTATTCGCATATTGCAGTAGGAATCTATGTATCCATGTTCAATTAAAATAATCTACCTTGAATCGTGTTGCAAATCACGGATAAATCATAAGTATAAATAATATATAATTAATAACTTATTAAGATGAAATAAGTTTCTATAATTAGAGTTAAGTTATGTAAAAAACTCCTAACCTTTGCCTTTGTTTTAAGATCATTAGCAATTCTATGTTCATTCTAGTCGAAGTAATTTTTTAAATCGGGTATTCTTTCTCGACGATCCTGTACTTATATTGTGACAATATCAAGTTTTAGAGTTGAAGTGTCAACCATTATTTCACATTTAAATATTTACTCCATAGTATCATATTGATTCAGATTTTTATATTTTATAACTCTACACAGGTAACTCTTGATAAATTCATTCAATTACCAAATACTACCCTTAAATCCCGTAATAAAGCTCTCGGTAGGTCACAGAAAAAGTAAGTTCAGTCATTGGACACGAATTATGTGCTATTCAAACAAACGAATAATGCAGCTAAATGCATTCTGAATGTAAAACTACAATAAAATTGCAATATTGATTCAGTTTTTCCGCATTATTTAGTTTCTGGTTTAGTGATCAGAATGCACTTCACAACGCTAGTGAGGTACGCTAGCCATATTAATTCTGATTCCGTGATAACTACTGCATTGCATTCCCACTCTTCCTCACTCAATCTCTTACTCCCTCACTCTCACAAACTCTCACACTCTCTCTCTTACACTCCCCCATTCACTATAACTTCCTCCTCGTCTCACCGTTTGTCAGCTGACAGCAGATGTCAAGAAACAACATGACATCATTCCCAGAACCTGGGTATTTATTCCACGAAACTTCTGGAAAAACCGATTATCAACCTGACAAACGCTTTGAAATGAGATTTCTCCTTAAACAAAAAACTATTTCGAGCTCAAATTTAACTGACTCATTAACTTTACTCACTTTTAGTGAATTTTTATTTGCAGAGACTATCACTTCACCAGATTTTCCCTAGTTCTTGAGCGAAAAACTTTTTTGAGCTCAAATTAAACAGGGCTTAGTAGTAGTTTTAAAAGCAGTGTTTTTAGTGCTTTTTGGTTAACGAAAATAAAATATACGATTTTGCCATTTACTGCACAATAATATGTACCAGTAGCACAATAAATCTGAAACTCAATCAAGCCTTGTATAACCAGGAATCTATTATGGTAAATTCAATTTCAAATCTTGACCTTGATTTACCTTTGATACACTTGACTTTCTTCTGCCCGTTGTTCCCTTTCCTATCTTCACCTTTGCTTCCCCACAATTTCCCCCACATTCCTCTTTCATCCTCCTACCAAGACCATAACACCTCACAAATATTCATCGCAACCCCTCCTCTCTTTCACCCTCGCTCCCCTCCTCATTCTCCACCATCTTTACTCAGCTAACTTCATGAAAGTTACCTGATAAAACCCATACAGGCAAAACTGTTCCTTGATCTAAATTCAACCTTCAACACACCTCACTTTCCACAAATCATTATTCCCTTCTCTTTTTGTTTCTCCTTCATCACCCCTTTCCTATATCGGCTTTCTCCTCTCCCACCCTCCTCCTCTCATGACCTTTACACCACACCATTTTTTATCTACCAGCACCTTTCAACTCTTGAAACTGATAAATCACATCCAGTCCAATCATTACTTGCTCTACTCTCAATAATCTTTACTTTCAATGTACCATTGTTACTCTCCCTCATCCACCCCCATTTTTTCATCATCATGGGTTTCCCTCCCCAATTTTTCTCCTTTTTCACTCATCTTCATCTCCTTTTCCCTTTTTCACACTCCTCCTTCGACCTGAACACCTCATAAACACTTTCTCATCGCACTTGATCTACCTCTACTTTTACTTTCTACAAATCATTGCTTCCCTTCCTCATCACCACCCCTGTTCCCCTCCATTCCCTGCTTTTGTCTCTCATCTCCCCTTTTCTTCACACTCCTCCCTCAACCTTTACACTTCCTCACTCCATCCCTCACTCCCCAGCTTCCAGATCATGCACCTACAAGATGTGAAAACTTGGTCCTCCGAGCCGGCCAGCGAGTTCTGTATCTAAATGTTAATCAGCGACAAGCGGTGTGAACTCAGTGGTGTATTGTAGTGTGTAGTGTAGAGCCCTGAACAAGTAGTCACCGTTCCTCGTGTCATCGCAAGCCTTACGAGAACACGTCTCCATGCATTTGCTTACTCATGTTTTAGTTCCAACGCTATTGTGTCACACACTTTGACTGCTAGCATATTGCACGCACGCCAATACACCGCGCACCAGCACGTGAAATCGTCATTTATGGAACCGGTATTCAATAGACACTGGCTAGACTATTGTGAACATGTAAAGAGGTCCAAAATTATAGATTGATATATTTCAGGTGGCTTATATATTGTTTGATGATTTTTGGTTTGATACAATAGGATGTTTAAAAGGTTGAAGAAAAGTCATATTGTTTGAAATTTTTTTGAAATCGTTTAATGATTCACAGTTTAAAATTGGACTAGTTAAAAAGTTTTTCATTGTCAATACACACCATAAAGTCCCCTTCAGTCTTGTACACAGATGACATTTTTATGAGGAGTTGGGAAAAAGTGAAAAATTAAATGAGCAAAAGTAAAAATGACTATTTTTCAAATAAAACTCTTAGAAAAAGTCTTAAGTTGTGGATAAACGCTCTCAAATTCATTCAACCATATAATTGAACTGCCTCTCATCAAATATCTTAAAAATAATATGTAGTGAAAAGTTTTGCTTTGACAGATGGGATACTAACTTCTTGTAGATTTTAAAAGTCAAATCTAGAATTTTGTTTTCATAAATTACAGAAATTATACTTAATAAATGAATCAAATAATTATTGAAGCTAGTGTAACAACTGTAATCCAAGGATAGTAGATACAATACTTCTAACCTTGCTTGGGTTTAATAATTTTGTGACGGGAAGTTACAAGTTTGCAAAAAATTAGAATATTCTGATAATATGAGATGAATGTATAGAAATACATGGATGGATCAAGATATTTTGTAATTTTCAAGTTCGCCCAACCTCAAACCCTGCAGCAATTGTGACTAATTGAAGGATATTTTCAAGACAAGATCAAAGAGGCCTAACACTACTGGCAGATGCAGGTATTGGCAGGATTTGCTTGGACTTCAGCCAGAAAAGTGATGATTCGTGTTTATTTACAAAAGCACGAATTGCAGGTCTCAGAAAACAGAGCAGTATTGACTGATGCACTAAGTTCAGTGTTTAGAGAAGGCATGTGGGCGATGAGTGACCATTCGGATCAGAGATGCATTTTAGTCTGTTCTTAAATTTACGATAAATTCACTCATCGAAATACCTCTTCTTTCTAGGATAACACTAGAAAAAGGTCGATGCAGTAGTTTGATCACTCATTAATCAAAATGTTTTCACTTATAAATTATTATATTTTTCAAGATATAATGGGGAGTTTTCAATGTTTCTCAATCATATTATTTGAATTGACAAATTCGAACCGTTTATTTATGGGAGGATGAAGCCCACATAGATCTGGGTAATGAATTAGATGATGGTGATTAATGAGTTGGACCTACAGTTTTAGGTGGGTTCCAAACCACCGTTCCATCTCACTTGTACTGTAAAACCTGTATTATCTCACTTGTGTCCTCCCCACTGTAAATTGAATCTACTGCCGTATAACAATAAAAAATATTGATCAACTCTGTCGTGCAAAAGCTATTAGTCACCATAACATATATGTCAATACAGCAGAATGATTTCAAAAATTATTGTACTCACTTTTGCCATAGAAAAATGCCTTTTAATCCATAAATGCAAGCTTGAATAAGTTGAAAATAATAGTTCAATCAGATAGATAAGCTGCGTTCTCGTAGGTCCTGTTTGTAACGGTGACCGATTAGATTGGCCAGCAAAAAAGACACTGTTCTCTGCTGAAAATCACTTCATGGTGGTTCAGAACCCACCTAAAACTGTAGGTACAACTCATAAATCACCATCGTCCAACCCATTACCCACGCACAGGTCTCAGACCTATGTGGGCTTCATCCTCAAAAAAGAATCGTATTGCATGGGAATTGTAAATTTAGCCCCATTTAGTCTAAAAGTCATGCTAGATCTACAGTGGTGAGAACGATTATTCTTATATATTGTGTTTTCAACTACTTATTTTATATCTTTCATCTCAAAATGTATTTGTTTGTTCAATGACCAGTAAATTTTGTATTCATGAATTCCTTTTCCAAAACATAATTCTGTATTTTTTCTGCATCTGTTATCTTATTAATTTGTAACTGTGTCAAAATTAACCTTCCATGATTGTTATTATTGAAAAAAATACAATTTGAAATGTAATTTGAATGTTTTTCTACAATTTCTGCATTTATTGACATTCATACTTTCCTATTCACGTATTAAATAATTATACTTTCTTTGTAGTGGCGAAGGTGATATTGTGGAAGGTATCCAAAATGAATAATGAGACGAAATTGTCACAACCACATGTATTAAAAAATATTGAGAAACTAGTTTTGGTTGTTATATCATTAACAATCATTAACAATCTTAATCAAACTAAAACTAAAATACAGAGAAGCTGAATATATACTGAACATGGAATGATACTATGTGGGTTAGACCGGTAGAAGTTTCAAATGTAGAATAAATGAACATATCAGGGATTGGAAAACCCGAAAAGGAGATTCAAATTTTGCAGAGCATCTCATTAATATAGGGCACAAGTTCATGGCTGGAGAGAATGTTGAATTTCTGCATTTGATTGGCAAAGGCAGACAATTGGCAGAACAGTTTAGAAGTTTTGGAAATAGCTAGGTTGGTAAAATACGATTCCAATACTAGTTTAAATTACCAAATTTATTTCAACTAATTCAATACAACTAACTTGGTTCCATAAATAATTCCAGCCTACATTTAAAAAACGGTTCTTTCGTTTATTTCTCGGTTGACCTTGACCGCATTTCAGTGAGCTTCTAATTTTTTAGTTTTAATTTGATTCAATTCTAGCCTTATTATGAATTTTTCTTCTTTGTTGCTTTCTAGATGTTCACAGTTTTTAGTTATTGATTTGACTCGTATTTTTGCTTGTTACTCCTCCCACCAGGGAGCGTGACTTGTCAGCCAATCACAACCTCCGGTGAAGGTTAGCCTCTTTCTCGTTTAGCCAATAGTATCATTACATGTTCAGTACATATTCAGCTTCTCTTTACTTTAGTTTTAGTTTAATTGAGATTGATAATGGTATAACAGCCAAAACTAGTTTCTGTAAGATTTAATAAATGTGGTTGTGGCAATTTCGTCTTACTATTTAAAATAATTATACTTAAGTTTTAATAATTATAATTAAGTTCACACCATTATATTATCCTTCATGCCATTATTTTCTCTTTGATAAGCTATTTCATGAGAACTAAAAATTTATGTTTCAATACTTCCCAATCCTCTCACAATTTTTTACTTTTTTTCAGATCGTAGACGTGAAAAGTTATGCCAAAAATAAATATTAGAAATTGAGATTATTGTAAAAAATATATACATCGATTTCAAATGTTTTTGCTAAGGATGAGACCTGAGCGTGAATAATGATTTGTGTGATTGATAAGTGGACCCACAGTTTAAGATGGGTTCCGAACCACCGGGAACTGCTCTTTTAACTTCTAAGTGCTCTTTCTCAGGAACTCCAATATCTGGGAACTCTACTCTATTAAGAAATCTCATTTGCTTTTTGTAAAATTTGATTCCATGAACTCAACAGCTCACATTTCAATTAAGTTATTTCAAGAAACCATTCAATTGAAGAGAGAAAAATAAAAAAGCACTCAATACAATCAATT
Organism: Conomelus anceps; assembly: GCA_948455865.1. NCBI lineage: Eukaryota > Metazoa > Arthropoda > Insecta > Hemiptera > Delphacidae > Conomelus > Conomelus anceps. The sequence goes on along the minus strand of OX418223.1, from coordinate 54,619,403 downwards.
TTATAGGATTTGTTGTTAAATCGGGACCGATCTCGATATTTTTGAACTCCTGACATGGCGTTGACTGAACGAAAGTGCATTCTATTTTTGCATTACTCTATTGAAATTGCATGCACTCATAATTTCTATTTTTGAATCTCCCATCAAATGTCTTCCGCACTCTTCTTATTCGCTACTGCTCTTCATCTTTCTAATCCTTCTTCTTCTTTTATTTTTCTTCTCTTTCTTCTTCGTCTACCTCCTCCTCCTCTTTCTCCTCCACTACCACCTCCTCCTCGTCCTCCTTCTCCTGCTCCTACTTCTACTCCTGCTCCCACTTCTACTCCTCCTCACCCCTCCACCTCCTTTTCCATCATCCCCTCCTTCTTCTCGTCCTCCATATCCCCTTCCTCCTCCTCCTATTCCTTCTCCTCAACCTCCTCCTCCTCCCCTTCTCTTTCTCCTCCATCTCCACCAATCACTCCTCCTCCTCTTTCTCCTTTTTCTCCTCCTCCTTCTAATGAAATCATTCCACAATCTTTGTACGTCACAATAACTATTGGATCTGAAAGTTGTTAATCATTAAAATACTGTAATTATTCATAATATGGCCAACATTGTAAATTTTCGCAAATATATTTATCAGAATCTGAATCCTCCTTCACCCCACTTCTTCCTCATCAATCACCACCTCCTAGTCCTCCTCCTTCTGCTCCCCTTTTTCTCCCTCCTCTTCCTTTTCTACCTCCTTTCACTCCACCACCTCCTCTTACAACTAATCATTTTACTTTTCTCCTTATCTTCCTCCTCCTCTACTCATTCTTCTCCTTGTTCTTCATGTTCCTGTTTTTCCACTCCCTTTCTTTTTTCCTCTTGTTCATCCTCCCCTCCTCTCTCTCCTACTTTTTCCACTTCTCCTTTCGTTCCCCTTGTCCACCCTTCTCCCACCTTTTCTCCACCAATTCATCTTCTTCTGTTCTTCTGCTCTCTTCCTCTCTCTGGTTAAGTGTCAAGAATGGACAAATTTTTGTCCAAACTTCGCCATATCATGCAATTGCATCCCTTAGATTTCCATCACCGTATCATGAAGATCATACAAATACCATTGCACATAATTCCTAGCACTATAAAAAAATATAATCTTAGTCTACTAGAGTATCTATGAGTATATGTTGTTAAAAATTTTATTTATTAGTTGTTAAACTTTATTAATTTTAAGCCAATTTTGTAAATATACATGAATGAAGAAAGATAATAAAAACTAATCTAATCTCCTTTGTCTTATTTTTTCTTCTTATTCACTCTTTGTCCACTTGTATCATGCTCCTTCAATTTTTCTTTCCATCTGATTTGTTTCTACTTTGAAAATAATATTCAAATTATTTCTAAGATATTATTTTTTTGTACTTTTCCACTTCACTTTTAATATCATCCATATTTCAATCTTAAATCTCAATTCTTATTCATTGAAATCTTTTTCATCTCCTCTAATTCCAATCATCCGTTCATAATAGTCTCCATGCTCCTTCATCTATCTCTCAGTAGTACAAGGTGTTTATTCTTATTTGATTATCATCCTATTAAGTATCAATATTTTTGTACTATGCTCAAATAATATGTAGTAAATGAATATCATATAATTATATCTATCTCACTTCATCCTGTCCATTCCCATGCTCATTCCGTTGTCTCAATAATATTCCTATCCTTTGAAATCTGCAGCTTTATAAATGGTACATTATAGTCGACGCGTTGCATTCTGGGATAGGCGGCATACATCCATGAAAAAGCATTTACAAGAGCACATTAAAACCTTCTGTTTGAAAGCTAGCTATAATAATTTTCAATGTATGACATCCACTGAAACCATATGCAAAGTTTAATTATTCATTTAGTATTGTTTCTAATTGAAAGCTCTGCCAAGAATGTGAAGCATCGCCTTTGAAGTGAGTGTTCATTGAATGTAATGGACGGCTAGTTAACAATAATAACTATGAAAGATTCGTTAACAAATTTTGGGAATTTCTGCTGTTGAATTTTGTGCAAATATTGCTAGATCCAACTCTGTTGAACCTTTGTTGGGAACAGACTTGTCATAATAAATTGGTGAATTCTGTACGAATTCTCGGTTTTGATTTATGGGCTCGAAACACTGCTCCCAATTACAATTCGCTTTATTATCGGTTGTAATTCTCTGACTTTGGAATTATGAATGTAATAATCGCTCCGTAGACGAATATCTCTTCACTGTAGTTAAGTATTTCCTCGATTATTCTGAGGTCGAGACTAGTAATAGTCGTATGTACGAATGACTCCATTTTGTGTCTTCATAAAATAAAGTATAATTAATGTTGATGGCGGCAATATTCATCATATTATGATGAATTCTAATGCAGTTTGGCTGCTCTGGTTGTGCAGTAGATTGAAGCGCGTGTCAGTGATTAGACAAGACTCTGGCTGACTTTGTTCGCTGCAACCATAAGTGCGAATCTCATTCAGTCATGATTGTTTCTCAACAATCACCCATTCAGGCCCACGCACAAGTCTCCAGACTCATGTGGGCCTCATTTGTAATAAAAAAAAACACCAGTTGACTATGTAGTCTTCTCTTTTCTTGATTCATATTGTAAGATATCAAAGATAGTAAGATAAAAATCATATTATTGTTTATTTACAGACAGAATAATAACGAATGTGGAGATAGTACTGACGTAGTTACAACTAATGTATTCTCAAATTTCGACTACAATTACTTGACTTATATTCTCCTGTCAACTATAGTAGCAAAAATATCAGTCTGTAATAACAGAAAAACTACAGTACATCGTCAATAATCCGGACGTTAATAATCCGGACGTCAAAAATCCGGACCGTAAATGACCGGATTCACGTAAACCTTCCCAGCTCATTCTGTTAAGAAGTATTAAAGAATTGGCTGCAAAAAAGCGAACAACTGCTGCAGTACAAAAATCAATTAAATACTTTTTTAGGAGTCCTGACAATGTATAAAGTGTGTATAATATTCTTCAACTTCGTACTGTACAGTTTTTTTACTGTACTGCTGTACTTCACATTTTGTGCGGTATTGTATTCTGTGTTGTTTCAGTTTCAAAAAGTGCAGTACTAAGTACAGTGATACACAACAGCTTTAACTGTACTTTTTTTTTTTTTTTTTGACTTACCTACGGTACTGTCGTTTACATACACATTGGAGTTAATACTTAAGGTTTCAGTTGTTTCTATGATAGCATGAGAACAGCCTATTTCAGAAAATACGGATTTTTTGATAAGCTGGATGAGGTTTGGTCCCAATTAATCCAGATTATTGACGCTCCACTGTATGGGATATATGATAATTAATTATACTAAGTAAGAGGAATAGAATTTGATTTGAAACTATTATTTATAACACTTTGGTCCGTATTTATGAATGTGACTCACCTTGATCTAAGCACGAGTTACCTAAGTTTGACTTGGAAAGGCTCTATTACATTGAACGTGGTCACAAGCTAACCTAAAATTGTGTTGTATTATCAGGCACTAATAAACATAAAATAACATAATGAAAAGATAAAGATACTGCACTACATGTAAATTTACAGTTGCTGTTAAGTAATTATAACCACAGTAATATCTTTCAAATTATAATTTTCTGTTTTTGGATTTTAAAAATACAGCATTCGAGGCAGTGTAGTGCGCGCTACCTGCCAGCAGACCAATGAACTTCATTCATTCTATTTCGTAGAAAAAGAATTCTATCCTAGTTCCAAAAAAATGTTTTGGTTGTGCGCCAGTCTCACCTTTTTCGCCGTCACGACCTTTTTTACCTATCTGACCTAGAACTAGATTTATATAGAATAAGTAGAAATAATTTCAATAAGTCAAATATACAGTGATTTACATTGCAATGATGCGAAAATTGAATATGATGATTTTATTTTATTATTATGAGCCGATGCTATACTAAAAAATGAAATCAAAATATGATGCAACACAAAATCTAAGAACGGCTTCAAGTCAGCTCTGTACCTAGCTTGGCTAAGAACGGATTTAAGACACCAATTATAAGCACGACTTGACTTAAGAAGATGTTTAAGTGAGGTTCATGAATACGAACTTAGGTCTAAGCTTTACTTATACTAGGTGAGTTTACTAGCTGAAAAGTGAGGTTATAAGCCGACCCAGTTGTCCCTGCAACATTTACGTAGTGTATATTAGAGTTGTGTAATGTAAATAATTATTAATGTTAAATTATTTATCAGGAGTCAGATCTTTGTTGTGGGAGCTGGGTTGGGCTCTTTGAGATTTTAGGTTTACAGCTGCTCGCTGGCTTGAACCTGTTAGTGTAAGTAAGATTTATTGCTGCTAAGTCTGACTTATCCGATCTGACTTAAGTCGATCTTTGATAAGTCACGTTCATAAATACGGGCCTCTGTATACAGCCCTACTAGGGTAGAAATGAAAGGACCTACATGTCCCATGTGGAGATAGAACTGTCAAAGTAAAAACTAATTTATTCTTAAATTTTGAATACAATTACTTGACTTATATTCTCCGGTCAAATATAGTAGACTTCATCCTCAAAGTAAAAGTAGAGGTGAAAGAAATTGATTTTTGTTTTTGGTGGTTAGTTAGTGCAAACTAACCTCGCTGCGTGGCGGGAAGGCGCAAGTGAATGTTACGCGTCCTGCATGTCAGTCTTGTGATGGCCTAGGCGAGCGGCCAATTCGTGCATGACGTCACGAAAGATAATGGCGTCAATGTTCTCGCCGAGCATGTAGAACAGAAACCAGTCGCCCATCTTGGAGCGACGCACAATCGCGTCGATCGCGTCGCGCCTTATCAGCCGAAACCGAATGCGCAACAGGTAGACGCGCATGCGCGGTGACAGAATTATCACTATCCTGAAACAGGAACACAGGTGTCATCAGAGGTGACCTTGAGGAATGACCTTGACAGTTGGGTAAGTACAGAATGATTATAAAATAGCGTACACAAGAAGGTAATGAAATGTTAAATGAAAATTAAACCAAATATATTCACAAGCATTACAATAAAAATCAACATGACAATGCACAAATAAACTTGAGGTATTAGGAAGATAATAGATATAATATTGGCCTATTTCTCACTTGAATTCATCGAAAGTATCTTTACTGGAATGAGATCTTGGGTTTATTTAGGATAGTTTTTATTATCATTTTTTAAGAACAAAAACCCTATCACATAATTAATTATTACAACATACACAAATCAATTAAAATTTTCATGAAATCTAATCGTGTTACACCGCCGCCGCATCAGAGCGACCAATCATTTTTATAGTATTTTATTTATTCGTTGTTTCTCTTACTTGTTTAGTTTCATTTCTTTTTCTTTACATGCATTAGACTAATATTCAATTCAATTTCCACCATAACCTTCATTTTCCCTATTCTTCTTTCCCATAATGTCTTTTTTTTTGTAATTTGTATTAATAAATAATAATTTTATTTCCATTTTTCAATATACAATACAAAGAATTTTAACCAAGCGGTTCAATAATTATATTCAGGTAATAAGGTACATATAATAAATAAAACATATATTTTGGAAATCATCCTACCCCACTATGGCATGCCATGTTCTAGAATCTAGACTTTTATTATAATTGATTTCCATTTTGTAATTTATATTATGTTGGCCCCTGCTGAAAACCCCACAAGGTTTAGCGGGACCTTTATTTGGAACTTGTAAATAAATAAATGATTGATTGATTGATAATTGCTGCCCTGCTCAGCACTGGATGCATGAATAATTCATGCTTGATTTTCTATTCTTGAGAAAACTACTTGTTAACAAAGCAGTAAGCTCAACAATACTACAGACTTGATTTAGCCCGTATTCATTTCAATTGCGTCTAGATATGTTATCAGTACTGGATTGGATGCTATCTTGTAGATCCATGACACTTAGTTAACGGCACTACTACTTACAGAAACGTTTATACGAAACTTGTGTACGACTTAATGTATGTGTGGGGTGGGAGGTAACAAAATTATCATTGGTTGAGTTTTCGAGAGCTTTACCAGTAACTGGTAAATATTATAAGTAGCGTCTGATTGATCAATCATATACTCAATTTGAATTGACCAATCAAATCGAATCAAATCGTTTATTGCACATATACCGAATACAAATAATATACAATAATATTATTACAATTTTACACACAAAAATAAATACAATATTATTATAAATTTGTGCTACACGCCGACAAAAGTAAAAACTTGCTCGCCGACGTGGAGTCTTATCAACAGAATTTCTTTACTTGCATATTAATGAAAAAAAAAAGAATACTCCTTATAGATAAATTGAATTGAAAGAATCTCATAGATAAAATTGTTCGCATATATCACAGAAAATATTATAAAAAAAAAAATATTCATTCACTATTATTATCGTAGAATATAGGACTACAAACATAACAAAATTAAACCAGGTCATTAACAGGAATGGAGTACAAGATATTTTTCTCGAGCTACTCCCGTGTTTCGGAGGACACGTTAAGCCGTCGGTCCCGGTTGCATATTTAAAAAAAGCAGTCGTTAAAAAAAACGGCGAGGTGGAACTACCCGTAAGGGTCTCCCCACCACGAAAAGCCATACGAATTTACTTTAATTCAATGGAAAAATTTGTCCCTTATCCATGTAACTCCTGTATTTTAGGCTTTTCAACTATCCAACCCCTATAGGTATTGTATCGAACAATCTTCTTTTTTTATACAAAAATAGATAATCAAACGCCAACATAAAAATTGTTTACTGATATGTTTGAATAAAATTTGAATTGAATTGAAATTGAATTGATAAGGCTCCCATGAAATTTTATGTATTTATTTTCATATTTTTTAAGCATCGGCATCGATTAAAACACAGAAAATTAATCATATGCATGACTTTCGTTATCTAATCTCAGAGTTGAGCTATTTTTGGAACTTTTTACATTAAATTTTCAAAACGTAAGCTGATGATTTAAGTGATAAACATTATTTGTAATGGTTTGTATACCTATACAATACGACGCCAAGCGTCAGTACGCCGAGTATGAGGAACCAGAACCAGAGAAAGATGTAGATCTTTTCGTTGACTACGTTCAGGGGCAGAATGCATACGGCGTCGTGACGCTCGACCTCGCCGGAGACGCCGTACTTGTAGAAGGTGCACTTCGTCATGCGCGGAAATATGAAAATCATGGGGTCGATGCGCTCCTCCTGGTCCGACTCCATGAACGTCACAACGTCTATGCCGAACGTCAGGAACGCACCGTCGAAGAAACGGTTCATCAGGAACATCTGGCCTGCGAACATCGGGAGATAGAGGGCGTTAGTTCCAATAGTTTTGGGAGGATTCATAATAATTGACAAGTTTCATAATTTGCTTCATTTCCTCTACAAAATAACATTTATATCTATATAAATAAAATTAGAGTTTTGTCTGTACATTTATCAAAATTATATATTTTTTTGTTATTTTTACATTTTATACATTAAAGAAGCCGAAACAAGTCTTATCTCAATTTCTGTCCGTCTGTCACGGCCCCGAAGGCATTTCACGCGGCCTCCTGAAAAACTAGAGCATCGATCGGGATTTAAGTTATTTATCAGTGTTGAAAACCTTTTTGACAATGTCTTTAGCTATAAAAAACTAAATCAACTTTTTTTTTAACAGGATAATAAACATTTAAAAACCAAGTATTGTGCGATTTTGGATACATTTATTCAAAGCTTTATTACCACATAAGAACAAATCACGTAATTTATCATGATATATCAATCAGCTGTTCTCAAATATTCTCTCTGATAACTTTTTTTTTTTTTTTTTGAGGATGAAGCCCACATAGGTCTGAGACCTGTGCGTGGGTAATGAGTTGGATGATTGTGATTTATGAGTTGGACTTACAGTTTTTAGGTGGGTTCCGAACCACCGGGAAGTGATTTTCAGCAGAGAACAGTGTCTTTTTTGCTGGCCAATCTAATCGGTCACCGTTACAAACAGGACCTACGAGAACGCAGCTTATCTATCTGATTGAACAGATACCTGCTACGGCTCGCGGCTATCACTTCCCATGTCACTGTCACTGAATTGTTTAAGTTCTCAGTTGTTTTATAAGCTGCTAACAACTTCATGATCGTTGCTATCAAAAAAACCGAAACATATTTAGTCTTATTTCTAAACATAATCCGTACGAAGGACGGGCACTATAGCTAGTTTATAATACAATGCAATACATTAATCAATTAACATTCCCATTACAGGAAGTTCCGCGAGGACTCGCACCGGTAGATTGGATCTGACGTTTAGATTAGAATAGATTAGATTTTTATTCATCACATATGTTTGCATGAATACAATTTTTTACCAAACCGTACAACTTTTTACATGTCAATAATAAAGATACATTTAATTCATTAAACAAAATCAATCATAACACATTTGTTATTTTATTTCTGCCAATTGTTTGAAATAGGCCTCAGAATTTATTATTGTAGTTATCATTGTTGAAAATTTAAACATGAGGGTTTTAAATTAGCTCTAAACTTGTTCATTGATATTATTCGTGAAGCAAGTGTCTAGATTGCTCTAGGAGAGCAATAACTGCCTCTGAGTATAAACAGTTACGCAATCACTTGCGCCGTTAGATTGAATCGAACAAATATTGCGGGCTTCGATCACTTTCTCTTATACTGGCAGCCTTCTCTCACTGGATCACAGAAAAGGCTGGTAGAAATACCCGAAAAAGCATATCCAAGAGGTCAATCATACGCAAAGAAAATGTAAAAAATTGTTTCAACAAGAACTAAAAATTTTAGGTTAAATATAACAATCTAATATTAAAACTGACACAGTATTTCACTTTTAAATAATGTTTTACTCACATATATTGGAAATGCTTGAGGAATGCATTTCACTTCTGAAAAGAAGCTTCGTCAGCCTTTTCAGAAGTGAAATGCATTCCTCAAGCTTCTCCAATATATGTGAGTAAAACATTATTTAAAAGTGAAATACAGTGTCAGTTTTAATATTAGATTGTTCATTAAGTATTTCGTCATGGAAAACATCACACAGATAAATCTAATAGCGTAGTAATTGAAAGTTGAGAATAAACAAAATTCCCTATATTTTTCTTTAAAACAATAATACTTTGAAATAATACCATCAATGTAGTAAAGAACGTTTTACAAAGGTATTAATCTTCAAAATGGATTGAAAGCTAACGGAAAGTTGTTTTCCTGCAATCAAATTGGTTTCATTTGAAAACCAATTATTCTCTGCCACTACCTCAACAGAGACTCAATTTTCAAGCACCTTTTGCAGCATTTGAGGTCGTATATAGCAAAACGCGTCGAATTTTGTTCTTCCAATTCGGTGGTTTATCTATCTGGTCTGTTCTGGTCAACCAAATCAGTAAGAGACAATGATTGACCACTTTGAACACAACATATGCCGCGCTTTTGCCAATATACGGTGCCAAATGCTGAACATTTTCTTGAATAATTGAAGATTGAACTTCCGTTTAGACTTCGCACAAGTCAGAGGCGGCAGCCATGAGTCTGATATTACATTTATGAAAAAACAATGGCATATATGGCGGGCCGCTTAGCGCAGTTGGTTGAGGCGGCGCAACTTCAGCTTGCTGTCGTTTAAGTGGTCGTGGGTTCGAATCCCACTCCACCGTCAAGAATTTATGTGTAATCATTCACCTCATTACCCACGCACAAGTCTCGGACTCATGTGGGCATCATCAGAAATAAAAAAAATAGTATTTTTTGGTAAAGCAAATTTTATTCTATCACTACAAACTGTGAGTTTTTTAATTCATTTTCAAGTTCCATACCTTTGAGAAAACACTCTTTATAATAAACTAGAGAAAATGTACTTCCTACCATGGGCGTAAGCCTCTTAGCAGAGAAAAGTCGGAATTACATTTATAGTTTTTGTAATTAATTTTTTTATTGGGGATGATGCCCACACGAGAAAATTATGCAACGCTAATGAGGTAGGTTGGTGAATGAGTCGAAACATCCATGGCTGAATGAGAGATGAGTAATAAATGTAATTTTCCTTGTAGTGGCAAAAATGATATTGTGGAAAATATCCATAATGGATAATAAGACTTGAAGTTGTCACAAACACATTTATTTAAAACCGTGAGATACTGGTCTCAGTTGTTACATCATTATCAATCTTAAAATAACTAAAACTAAAGTAAAGAGAAGATTGATATCTACTGAACATAGAATGGTACTATTGGCTCAGGGGAAAAGTCTCTCTCATAGGCTGATCATCAATAAAGGTCTTTGATTGAATGAAGTCACGCCCCCTGATGGGTGGAGCAGCAAGCAAAACTAAGTGTCAAAATCGAGAATCAAAAACCGTGAGCACATAGAAAGCGACAAACAATAACAATACGCAAGTTGGCCTGAATCTAAAAAAAATAAAATTAAAAATTGAAGCTCATTGAAATGCAGTCAATTTCGAGTGCTGCAGGAGGCGTGACTTCAGTAAATCATAGACCTTCAATGATGGTCAGCCTCTCAGTTATTTGACAAGTTTCTTGGTTAACCTTGACTGCATTTCAGTGAGCTTCAATTTGTTAATTTTAAATTGATTTAGTTTTAGCTAATTTGTGTATTGTTCATGTTTGTTGCTTTCTGTGTTCACGATTTTGATTCTTATTTTTGCTTTTTGCTCCTCCCACCAGTGGGCGGGTCTTGTTTTGGCCTTCAGCCAAACACAGATCTTCAATGAAGATCAGCCTATAAAAGGTATTTTCACCCTCAACCTATAGTATCATTCCGTGTTTGGTATATATTTAACTACTCTGTACTTTAGTTTTAGTTTGTTTGAGATTGATAATGTTGTAACAAGCAAAAACTATATTTCACGGCTTTCAATAAATGTGTTGCTGTGACTTATCATTCTTCAAGTCTTATTATTCATAATAATGGAGATCAAAATACTCAAAGAAAAACAAATAGCGTTGAGCCAACAAATAGTTATTCCAGAAATCACGCGTGATTTCTGTTTGTATTGGCTTCTTAAACTTTATTGTATTATTTTTGCCAGTGAAATAAGCTCAAATGATATCAAGATGAGCTCAAGAATAAGATCAATGACAGAATTACTCAGGGACTCAGAACATTCTGACAAACCAGTGGTTCGGAACCCACCTAAAGCTGTAGGTCCAACTCATCAATCACCATAATCCAATTCATTGCCCACGCACAGGTCTCAGACCGATGTGGGCTTTATCCTCCAAAAGAAATAATATGAATCCACACTAACGAAACTAGAAAATCAGCAATTCTGAGACATCTTGTTTCATACAATTCATAACCCTCACACCTCATCAAACTTCAACTAATCAAGAACCTCTCCAAAATTTGTCCTACATTTCTTTTGAGGATGAAGCCCACATAGGTCGGAGACCTGTGCGTGGGTAATGAGTTGAATGATGGCGATTGATGAGTTGGACCTACAGTTTTAGGTGGGTTCCGAACCACCAAGAAGTGATTTTACAGCAGAGAATTGCGTCTTTTTTGATTGCCAATCTAATCGGTCACCCTTACAAAGAGAGCCCAGGAGAAAGCAGCTTATCTCTACCTGATGAACAGGTACCAGCTATGGCTCACGGCTTTCACATTCTCAGATCATTCTCCATTTTTTTTCTTTTCATTTGTTCACTTTGTTTCACATCGTTTCTTCTCGTTTTTACCCTGGCGTCTACTCCAAAAATTCTCAAATTTTTCCTCTTTCCTTTGTTATTCTGTTTTTCATCGTTCCTTTTCTACTTCCCTTCTTCTAGTGCCCTAGTGTGTACTCTGGAGACTTTAAAGTCTACACGAGACGTCCAAGCAGAAAAGAGAGAACGAACAGAGAATGAGAGGGAGCGAAAGAAAGAGTGAGTGAGAGAGCACACTTATTGCAATGTGAAGCATTCCAATTAACGTCCAGGTGCTGATTTTCTTTCTCTGTCTTTCTTCAGAAATCTGCCTTTACTCTAGGGGTAAAATTGTCAGTGCTTGCTTCCGTTGCTTTACCGCAACAGTTATTTGTTTGGGTTGCAGTGCAAAGCATCAGCATCGTTCTAATGTACAATTTCATGCTCTCTGGAGCAAATTAAACTGGCTGAAAGTTAATAACTGCATACAAATTGCGGAAGCATCGTGTGACATTCTTAACCGCCGTTTTATTAATTCGATTCTGATTCACAGGTAACAAATGTCTATTGCAAAAATATTTTTCTCTTCATTTTTAAGCTTATTTCGTTGTGTAGCCTATAGTCAAAGTCAAATTTTTCAATTTGTGATATTTTTTCCAGTTAATCATTAAATAAAATAATAATGAGTACCATTGATAATAATATCATCGCTATAACAAACCCGTTATATCAACCTGAAATAAATAGAATCAGGTTGAAAATCTAGAATAGAGTCTGGTTCTTGGAGGATTAATAATGCAGTACAAAAACAGAGAGTAAGAGAAAGAGAAGAGGGTGTGAAAGAGAAGTGAACGGGTGAGTGAGATTGCACACTCATTGCAATGTGGAGCATTGAATGTGTAATAAAGAGATGTTCTATTATGTCTAAGAGTCTGGTTCTATTATGATGAATATTTTTTTATATATTTTTTATTGTATACATTAATTTATATTTTCAAGAAATTGATGTGATTGGAACTGAATGCTCCCACCAGTTTTTTTCTTTTTTTTTCTTGAGGATGAAGCCCACATAGGTCTGAGACCTGTGCGTGGGTAATGAGTTGGATGATTGTGATTTAAGAGTTGGACCTACAGTTTTAGGTGGGTTCCGAACCACCGGGAAGTGATTTTCAGCAGAGAACAGTGTCTTTTTTGCTGGCCAATCTAATCGGTCACCGTTACAAACAGGACCTACGAGAACGCAGCTTATCTATCTGATTGAACAGATACCTTCACAGACATCAATCACGGCGCGTCTCAGTTCCGAGCTATCCGTCTCGTAACAGTCATAAAATATATTCTTATTTGAGTTTCCGGTTACGCTGCTTACACACGTCCGGCGCCGACCCGTCAGGTGACTAATTGTTACCGTGACTGAACTAAGACGGAACTGTGACTGTGACGCGCCGTAACTGTTGTGTGTGAATCAACCTACTGCAGTGTTGGTGCTAACTGAATATTTTTTTCATTTATTATCATTTTTCATGTTTTGTAATAGATACCTCTCTGATCTTCATTGTATTTTTATACTAGTTTTTGGCAACAAAGATCATTGAAAGTTGAATCAATAGAAATCGCATGTGGAACAAAAATTTCTACATGACATCATGATTGTAGAACATTGTAAGAGGTTGTGAAAATATACGCTAACGTCAAAAAATATGATAAACATGGTTGAGCCCTCATAAGAATATCATATTTGTTTGATAGATACAAATTATTCCTAATATTTCAATCAAGTATGATAACAAGTAATTACTGAATAAATCAAAACTATACAAATTTAACTAATATTGGTCTATAAATTCATTCATCAGTCATTTAAAATATAAATTTGATTTGAGCAATCAGCTGTCTGGAATATAGAAACACAGTCCTGGTGATGTGATACAGAGTTACTTTTTGTGAGAAACAGACATGAAATAGACTACGCAAGTTGAATCAAGAGTTATGTATGATGATTGTGTTTAATTTTGCGATGGTGATTATCATTGAGTACATCGAGTATGTTTCTCTGTGCAAGCACCCTTATTCTTGGGTGTGAGGTCTACTGTTCACAGAACTACAAGTGATGAACGAATTAGATAATGATTAATGTATTTTCTGTTAGACCAATACCGTTGACTTACCAATAACGTTGCCGAACGAAAGCAGCTCGCAGAGATAGTATCGATAGCACCACCAGTTGTGATAGCGCAGATTCTCCCACAGATAATCGAGCAGCAACTTCTTCTTCTGCTTCTTCTCCACCTCGGAACAGATGCCGATGTCCAAGTCCATCATCAGTGCATGGATCTTGCCCCCCTCCCAGTGCTTCCACAGCCATCGCGGCGTGTAGAACAGGATCGCCTACAAACAGACAGACAGACACAGAAGAGTTAGTATTTATTATTGTAATTTTTTGAATCTTCACCCTTGTTGACTGCTATAGCCCTATAAGGGTGTGTTCATATCGAAAAAATTGGTTAATTATAAGAGGGCCCATTTTTTATCACAATGCAAGCAATTATTGATCTGAAGTTCAATGCAAGCACATTACACAACACAAAGCTAAAATTACGACATACTACAATTAAAATTCTAAAGTTATTTCTAACTTTTGATACATACATATTTTTCTACTGAAATACACCTTAGAATATAGAATGTAATATTCTTTATTTAACCAATTATCTTCAATCTATAAAAATCATTAGTTTTTACAGATCTGAAGTTCAAAATAACTTGTAGATTAGATCAATGAATTGCCCCAAAGACTGAAAATTTTCAACTTTGATCATCCATATTTAACAAAATAATTGATGGAGAGAATTGTTTCTCATGACAATAAATTATACATAATATAATATAATAATAATATAATATTTTAATTTCGCCAAAATACAAAAATACAAATATAAGAAAATTCACAATATAAAGTGTATAACACATTTTTGGCACAGTCAGCAAAGTAAATACTTGATTAAAATTAATAATTAATTACAAACAATGATTTTTTCAAAATATTTTTTTTAAATCTTGTAGAATTCCCAGTTTTTTTAATTTATGCTATAAAACGAATTATTTATTCAAATAAAAAATATTTAATTTTCTTTCCCGAGGTTTTTAATGTTGTAGGAAAATTATCGAAATTTGAAAATAACGAGGTGGAATCAATAAATTACCTGAAAAACTGAAAAACTCCAACATTGATCACTATATTGCACAAAATAATTTATGAAGAACATTTTTCCTTATGGTAATACATAACATTTCAATAGCTCAATAACATCAAATACAAAGAAACTTCGATGAACAAATACCCAGTGCACAACCTCAAGGACTAATACTTTTGGCTGACCTACCCTACCTTGCAGCTCTGTGATTGGTTGAGGGCTATGACAAGGCACGCCTCCAGTAACAGGCGAAGCTAACTAGATTTTTGCTCAGCCAATGGCAAAGCTTCAATGTCTGAGACCCGCCATCTATCAGTAATATCATAGTATAATAGTGTATAGTATCATAGCATTAATAGTGTTATAGAACATAGTATTGTATTGAAGTATTAAAGTATTTAAGTATTTTAGTATGAAGCTTGTGTTGTATTTAAATATAAGAAGCTGTCTGGTATTCAAGTGTTTGAGTTTAGTTGATTTTGAGAATGGCATGAATGCCAAAACAATTAAATCTCGTTCTGCTTAATGAATGTAGTTATGAGCATGAAATATTGTTAATGAATTTATTTATTTTCTTCTTTCTTATTAATTTCAAATGTATACACACAATATCACCATCTCCAATGTGGAAAACAATAAAGTTCACAGGAAAGTATAAGAATGAGAGCTTTCATATTTGAATAACATTTGCTGTATCTCCAACAACCTCAACAAAAAAATCAGACTATGCATCCTAAGCAATCAAAAAACAAATATTCTATTAACTGAAGCTCTATTTTTTCAAGTCAGACATATGCCTGAAAAAATATTATGGATTTGTAGAACACGTGATACAGTCATGGATTCTAGGAGCCCATATTCAATTATGTAATTGAGGTTATACCGCACCAAAGTTTTATGAGTCTTAACTTTCAAGTTTTATGAACAGGCAAGAGAATTCTGTAATAGCTTTTTCCTGATTAGACTCGTTTACTTTCTACAGACGCCTCTCACCCAGTTTTTTCATATCTTCTAGCTATACAGAATGCACCAGCAGAAACAGTAATACTACAACAGTGCAGTTATAAATACGTAACTAATATGTGAACTTCTGTTAAAAATTCCTCTCATCTACACTTCCTTTTTCGTGTTTTGTCTTCCTCTCATATTAATAATCATCTTCTTTGTTTGATTTTCTATTTTCTAGCTGCTAGAATCTAGCACAAGCAATTGGTCAAATCAAATCGTCTACTTCTCAAACATATATAAATTAACACAACTATTAAATAAATTAAAATTTTTATAGTACATAGAAGCAGTATGAAAAGAATAAACTATTTACACAATATTTGAATTAATATAAAGTCACAGTAGCAAAAAGAAATTAGTGAATGTTACTAACATGTCGATATTATAATAGGAAAAGATCCCCGCGTGGGTCGAGCCTGTCCGCGAGGTACAGAGTCATGTCCTACATTGACAATGATATTTAGGGGGTATTTGGCATTGGATATTATGTTTGATATCTGAGGGTTATTGACGTGGATAGTTATAATAGGAAAAAAATCAATGAAAAAAAACAATGAAAGCTTAGATGAGATCAAGAAAATGGAACAGAAAAAGAAAAAATAACAACTGAGGGGAAAAAATTTAAAGGTTGGAAAAATAATAATTGACGGAGGACATAAATTAGGGAGTGCAAAGAATAGTAATAAAAGTATAGCAATGAAGTAAGTAATAAAAAATAAATTTAAGACTGGTTGTTGGTACACAGGTATAACCATCTCTTACATTGTAAATTATTCCAATGTATTTATATTTTTTCAACTTTTTGAGTTGTTTTATAAGTTTCCTTGTATAATTTTTCAGTTTCCTTGTAGATTTTTAGTTTTCTAGTTTCCTTTATTTCTAATTGATCAAGGTGTTTTTTACCATTTGTTATTATTATTATCACATGATGTTTTTCTTATTTCCAGAATTACTAGTGTTCACCACACGCCTCTTAGAACCTGGCAACGTAAGATTTAATGAATAAATATTATTTTCAAATAAATATTCAATTTTTCCTCCATGTTTGATCACTCTTCTTACCCTTCATCCATTCCTCATCTTCTTCCTCCTAGCTCTTCCTTCAAACTTCAGTCATTCTTCTTTTATTTTTTTTTTTTTGGAGGATGAAGCCCACATGGGTTCGAGACCTGTGCGTGGGTAATGAGTTGGATGATGGTGATTGATGAGTTGGACCTACAGTTTCAGGTGGATTCCGAACCACCGGGAAGTGATTTTACAGCAGAGAACAGTGTCTTTTTTGCTGGCCAATCTAATCGGTCACCGTTACAAACAGGACCTACGAGAACGCAGCTTATCTCTCTGATTGAACAGATACCTGCTACGGCTCGCGGCTATCACTTCCCTCATTACCTCATCACTTCTTACTCATCACCTCCTCATATTCCTCATATTCTCTCTCATATTCTTTCCTCATCTCTTTCTCACTAGTCCTCACCCCGAAATTTAGATAATTTTCAGGAAATGATGAGAAGTAAAATGAATAAATGAGTGAACTAGCCGCATAAGCTACTGCATTATCTTAATTGCTGTTCACTACTGTTACTCAGCTTACTTGCCATTGCTTTTCATTACTCCTGCTCCATCCAGTTATTGTTCTCCTGATAATGAGAGATTTCCACGTATACAATTCCCACACACACGAATAGTTCCAAAGTCTGCCGTCAGAGCTAGACAGCGCTAGTGTCGCTGGAAATTCCGGAAACCTTTTGTTCCATTTATTGCTCTCTTGAAAGCTGGTTTTGGGGGCTATGTGTCTCTTAATAACTCGTTAATGCATGTTGGGATCTACATAAATACTATGGTAGATTATAAGTGGAATACATCACTAATGCATCTGCACCAGACTTTTGTTTTAGTACTTATTCGGGAAAGGGGCGGACACAAACAGAATCAGAATTATCAGAAAGTCGCTACTTTAATAGAGCTATTATTAATATTATTGATACAAACTTTATTCAACGTGATGATTATGGTATCACCTTTCAAAACTAAAACCCTTTTGAATTCCTCAACTATAATTCAGGCCACAAAATAAGAAATTCTGACGTAGCAAAAAAAAAAATGACTGGTTGCAAACCATACAAGTTTTTTCAATTTTTTCAATTTTTCAATCTTGTCAGACTTGTAGACTAGGCAACACGGTACCAGCAGTATTGTCAATTTGTGCATTGAGGTTGCTGATTCTCTACTATCAGCTGCTGGCATCGTCCCATACATCTGGCAACACCGCAATTTCTCATAACCGCCTCATTTGGTGGCGTGAACTATAATAAATGTCACTTAGATAGCTCTGAATGTATTTCATTAACTTGATAGCTATAATATGTTGTCAACAACTTAAGTATCACTCACCCTATGGTTCGGAACCCACCTGAAACTACTGAAGATTTTTTTATTGCTGATGATGCCCACATGAGTCCGAGACTTGTGCGTGGGTAATGAGGTGGATGATTACATAAATGCCTGATGGCGGAGCGGGATTCGAACCCACAGCAAGCTGAAGTTGCGACGCCCCAACCAAATGCGCTAAGCGGCCCGCTTACTAACCGTTTATCGAAACATCATTGTATTCCAAAGATTTTATAATGAGGGGATAATCAGATAGAGATTCTCCTCGCAGATAATGAATGATATCATCTTTATAAATTGTAACATCTTACTGTTTTATTTTTTAGAAAGCCCTTACGTTGAGTGCCATTATGTAACATCTACTTTTTTTTTTTTTTATACTTTACTTTATTTGAAGGGATTTGCGTTGGGTGCCTTTAAATAATACAATATTTGTTTACATTGATTATCCATTTTTATTTAAATATATATCAGAGCGGGTCGTGGGTTCATGGCTTGGCCCAAATGTAACATGCCTCATATACTATATTTAATCCTTAACCCTATGAGCTCAGATTCTACACTCCAAATACTCTATTTGTATTGGTCGCAGTGATTATTTTAGATCTTTCGCGCACCAGTGGATCCACTTTTAGTAAATTTATAGCACTCACGCGAATTTTTATCCCTCTGCTGGCGTGGAGTGGCGGAGTGGTGATGCCCTCTAAGGATCGAGACCTAGGCCCCTCAATCCTGGCGTCGTGGTGGAAAATCTGCTCAGAATCTTTTGGGATCTGTAGTCTATTCTGTTCCTCACAAGTGTCTCGACTTTTAATTTAATTTAAATTTTAAAATGATAGAGACAAAAATTCGGTGATAGAACTACTTCGGTTGGAAGTCCAGGAGAGAGTTTTTTTCTTCTGATTAATGGAAGCACCTCAGATTCTCTGTGTAATTTTATATAGTGGCTTCCTCTGATTGGCTCTTTTTTGAACTAATTAACATAATATGCTAATGAGGTATGGGCCTACGTGACTAATTAATGCCCCTAATAAAATATAAATAATTTAATTTGACTAACACCAATCACATAAATAATATAAATAAAATATGACAAACATAATAATAAATTCTGCTGGCTGGATAATACTGCTTTTGAGTGGATGATCATGGTGAGTAACATTTCATTTTATGCAAGATTCTATTAATATAAGTATGACTAGCTATTTGATAATATTTTATTGCGTTTTTTCTTATTCACAATATTTAAGGCAATATATTTTTATATTTGACAAATTCTCGCTACTATGAATATCTGGTTGAGTAGACAGGAAAAAGCCGGCACATCAGGAGGTTATGTTCCTCATAGCAACAATGTAAACATTGCGATCCCAAGTATATATTATTGATTTAAATCTGTCTAGTGGCTTATTCGTAATTTAGAAATTTCGTATCGTTACATAAGCCCCCATTAAAGTCAGGTAAATGTGAGTATTAAGGCTTATACAATTAGCCTAGAATATTAAGATTTGGATGACTTTAATTAACAAAGAAGACGAGCTAAATTTCTCTAAGTTACAAGTATATGACACAAAGGTGACTCTAAGGTCAGGTAAATACAGACTGACTCATGGGATATACCTTCAGACTTAGCCTTCAGCAATGGATAATCTACATATACTTACTCCTAAGGTTTACAGAAATGGAAATATCAAAACATGGCAGTGGATTTACAAAGAAAAGGTAACATCATAAAGTGACATAGAAATTCAAAAATGGGCGGCTGTTACAGAAATGGTGGTGAGCGTAGTCTACCAACAGTAACGCACAAAAAGTCCCTAGAATTGACGCCGATGCACAGAAGTCATAACAATTTGATCTTAGCAGCTCTTACAAAAAATTTCTGACATTTAAACATATGGAACTTACGATTAGGCTTACGATATATTATAGCACACTCAATAATAATTTGACAGATAGATATCACAGAAGTTACGAGATTTGACTAGATTTGATCACAAAAATAGTATAGAAAATGGCCGCTTGCTTTTAATAATATTTGCCGAGAAATGTTGGTCATACTGAATAATCTTTGGTTTATGTCACTATCCACTCTGATGCCATTTAATATTTTTACAAAGATGACTAAATAACATTTATAATAAATAATGGTATATAATATAATAATAATAAGGATATCTCCTACAATAAATAATACTGTGTCGATAGATGGATCGATCATGATCTGTGACGGCTGCATGGTCATGTAATTCACAAGGCCTTGGCGTCTACAAATTTTCTGTTTATAACAGCTGTTTCATCGTATATCGATGTTTTATTTTTGTATTTTCTAACCGTATGCATATGAGGTTATATGTGATTTATGTGTTCATAACCAAAATCTAATATTTACATATAATATTAACAAATATATCATCTAAGATGATTAAACATGCAATACTAACAAGTCGTGGGTTCGTAATGGGTAACTATATTTAATTTCATGTTGGTAATAAAGTACCGTTAGAATGTATTTTTAGACTAGGCTGACTTTCAACTAATCAGTTCTTACTTATTAACCATCTTAATGGGTTATAAATTTCTATCATTTAGATAATAGGCTAACTTAGCAAAGTTTAAACTGCGTGTGAAACGTAATTTATGTGTGTAGGGTGATAGGCGCGTATAGACTCTACTGGTCCAGCAAATAGGTCACTCCATGAATTGTTTCACTCAGTTTTTTGACTCCGAATCTCAGGAGCACATGTCTGTGAATTGATTTCCAAATCAATTATTCTCGAAGATATGGCTTTATATTCGAAATATTCTCACAAGCATGGTGGTGGAGGTTTGTAGGCGATTTGTACCTCACTTGTTTGGGTTGAAAGTATGAACTACGGTATACTTTCTTATTGATTCTATGCAACTGTTTCTTTATTTTGCTCTGAGTGAGTGGCACTTGAACTGTCAGAGTCTTATAAGTTACATTTTCTCCTAGTCATGCTCGATTGCTATCATTTGAGTTTCTTCCTGACTGATTATTTCTGTTTTCATTTGTTTTGTTTGGGGTGCTAATAGAAAGTGGCGGGCTATTACTTCTGTTTGTATTAGATGATGTATTCGGTGACGGTGATTGATTATTATTACTTCTAGAATTACTTGTGTTATTATCTCTGTTATAATTCATTTGATCACGGCCATCATAGTATCTGCCTTGATCAGGATATCTACGGTCCTTATTTCTGTGATAATTATTATTTTGATTCCTTCTGAATCCATTTTTATTTCGGTGGTGGTTGTTTGGTGGAGGTGTTTCTGTTTCGATTGTTTGCATGCTATCATTTTGATTATTATTAGTAGTGTTGGAATTGTCCGTTAGCTGATTTGGTGGCGGGTTATCTCTATTGTAATTATTTTCATGTCTCTGTTTTTCTTGGTTGTGATTTGTGGTGACGGCTTGTACGCAATGTAAATGATTTTCAAGGTCTTTGAAACTTTTGATTGCTGTGGTCGACAACACAAGTTGAATTCGGTACGGTAGTTGTTTCATAGCGATGTGAGCTAATGTGAGATCAGGTATGGGATTATCTAACTGAGAGTTGAAAAATCGCAGTCGAGAAACGAATGCGGTGCAGGTTTGTCCGCTCTTTTCGTTGTATGTACTTGATATTATTCTCGAAAGTAGGCTCTGCTGCTGATCCAGACTCCAATATTGGTCGAGAAAGGCTTTCAGGAATTCTTCCAATGAATTGAATTCGTGCATTCTACCATGCAAAAAGAGTAACGGTTCTCCCATCAACAGTGTAGATAGTCGAAATCTCCATACAGGCCAACTTGCGTGTACTAACTCCTGAATTACTCTCAGCTGGTCGGCAAACGGTTTTGGTGCCATGTAGTTGCTAGTATTGTCGAATTTCCCCAAGCTGTTCATCAAGTGAGATACATTCTGTACTTCAGGCAAAATGATTGTCTCATTTCCGCTCCTCACTCTATTTGCATCTGTTTCGATTTGTGATATTTTTATTTGTGTTTGTTTTATTTTATTATTTAAGTCATTTTTCGTAGATTGTAGGTCTGTATCTAGGTTTGTAATGGTTATCTGGTGTTGGCTGACTTCTTGTTCTACTTCTGTAACTTTATTTTGTATTTGAGATTGTACCACTATTAGATCATTGACTTGACTCTGTGTGGTGTTCTGGGTGGTGGTATTCTTCTCTATTTGTACAGTTATTGTTTCTATTGATTTTTCTAGTGGTTGGGTGGAACTTTTTATTTGCTGTTCTAATTTATTGTGGGTGGTGGTGCATTCTACTCTCTGTTTTTCTATTGCCTGTTGTACATTAGCGTTGGTTTGTTTTTCTAACATTTCAAATTTTTTGTTCAATTCTTTGTCCTGTTCATCTGTTTTTCTTTGAATGTTTTTCTCCAGTTCAGACGCATGTTTTCTCCATTCCTCGCCTAACTCCTTCCTCAAATCTGTCCGCAAACTGTCTATCCGCTTGTCTACACCATCCATTCTCATATTTAGGTTCACAGCATTATCGTCTAGCTGCTTCCTCACTGTGGCTATTTCTTCCTTCATTTCTTCTTTAAAGTTGCTAACAACTTTCTCCATGCTAATTTCGAATCTTTTACTCATCTTTTCCTGGGATTCACTATTCATCTTCTCCGTCCTTTCCTGGAATTCAATATTCATCTTCTCCGTCTTTTCCATACGGTATTGAGTGTTTTTATCCATTGTTTTTATACCTTCCAATAATATTTTCTTGAAATCCTCGCTCATCCGCATCATGAGGGTAGATCCGTCAGTCGGACTGTCGTTCATCAGTCTGGACGTAAGTGGACTTAACTCGTCAGGTGATGTTAGTGGAGCAGCGTTGGAGGCTGTTGGCGGTGATGTATATGGCGGTACCTCGATCAGGCTGACTTCTTCTTCTCTCCTTGTAGATGATAGTTGGTAAAGGTTTTCAGGGTTGAAGTTGACGCTGGTGGTGCTGCCTGATTCTCGCTCCCTTGGTGTAGTCTCATCTGGTGCGTCTATGACCTCTGGATTGAGTGCGGTTGCATTTTGGATCGTATCATCATTTCCGAAATCCATATAAGACACAGATGAGTTGAGGGAGGCGTTTTCCATGATGGTCTCCCAGTAGTAGGTCAGCTGGGCTAGTATGAGTCTCGCTTATAGTTCCGCGGCGTGAAGGACAGGCGTGTAGCGGTAGGATGTGCGTGCGCGGTGAAGAAAACGTCGCGGCGCGGGTGTGAGTAGTCGAGGAAGTGAAGTGAAGACCTTGCTAAATGGAATAAGTGATGTGCGAAGTGATTTAGTGCTCTAAAGTTACAACTCGCCCAGGACTTGTTAATGTAACATGCAAAATTACACATATAAATAGCCCAATCAATTAATATACAATAATCACTAATAACGATTTAACTTACTTAATAATTTCTAATAATACTATTTTTGAGAATCTTTAATAATAATTTGAATTGATTCTTAGGCCATCGCCAAATAAACGAATAAGCGATTAATACTCTAATTGCCTTGCCTATGAGATCGCTTCTTAGGGATGTTGCTTAAAATAATTGACAAATTACTTATCTTAACAAGCCCCCAGACCTTAATGCTCTTTTTTAAAAAGTTCAATAATTACAGTACCTCTAAAGCTCTAATTTTTAACTAAAACAGTTTGGCTTTCTTTATTAGGTCACAAAATAATTATTTAAACGATCACCAGAATGTGATTCAGAGCATTAAGTGCATATATCTCTTTTTAAATCGTTGGCGTATTTAATAGAGTACACTCTCTCCTGTTGTATGAATTTCATACAATATAGTACATGAAAGGAATGTCACATTCCTCAAGCCGCTGCGTTGGTCGCCATTATGTAACATCTTACTGTTTTATTTTTTAGAAAGCCCTTACGTTGAGTGCCATTATGTAACATCTGCTTTTTTTTTTCTTTACTTATTTTATTTGAAGGGATTTGCGTTGGGTGCCTTTAAATAATACAATATTTGTTTACATTGATTATCCATTTTTTTTTAAATATATATCAGAGCGGGTCGTGGGTTCATGGCTTGGCCCAAATGTAACATGCCTCATATACTATATTTAATCCTTAACCCTATGAGCTCAGATTCTACACTCCAAATACTCTATTTGTATTGGTCGCAGTGATTATTTTAGATCTTTCGCGCACCAGTGGATCCACTTTTAGTAAATTTATAGCACTCACGCGAATTTTTATCCCTCTGCTGGCGTGGAGTGGCGGAGTGGTGATGCCCTCTAAGGATCGAGACCTAGGCCCCTCAATCCTGGCGTCGTGGTGGAAAATCTGCTCAGAATCTTTTGGGATCTGTAGTCTATTCTGTTCCTCACAAGTGTCTCGACTTTTAATTTAATTTAAATTTTAAAATGATAGAGACAAAAATTCGGTGATAGAACTACTTCGGTTGGAAGTCCAGGAGAGAGTTTTTTTCTTCTGATTAATGGAAGCACCTCAGATTCTCTGTGTAATTTTATATAGTGGCTTCCTCTGATTTGCTCTTTTTTGAACTAATTAACATAATATGCTAATGAGGTATGGGCCTACGTGACTAATTAATGCCCCTAATAAAATATAAATAATTTAATTTGACTAACACCAATCACATAAATAATATAAATAAAATATGACAAACATAATAATAAATTCTGCTGGCTGGATAATACTGCTTTTGAGTGGATGATCATGGTGAGTAACATTTCATTTTATGCAAGATTCTATTAATATAAGTATGACTAGCTATTTGATAATATTTTATTGCGTTTTTTCTTATTCACAATATTTAAGGCAATATATTTTTATATTTGACAAATTCTCGCTACTATGAATATCTGGTTGAGTAGACAGGAAAAAGCCGGCACATCAGGAGGTTATGTTCCTCATAGCAACAATGTAAACATTGCGATCCCAAGTATATATTATTGATTTAAATCTGTCTAGTGGCTTATTCGTAATTTAGAAATTTCGTATCGTTACAAAATATAAATATTATGGCGTTATCAACTTGTTATCACTTACGCGGTGATTGATTCGGAACCCACCTAAAACTGTACGGTCACTATTAATGACAAAAAATGACTTTATCAGCTTTTCTACACTGACGCAGTGATTCGGAACACACCTAGAAAAGTATACTCACTAATCATAACGTATCACATAAATCATTATACAACTCATTACCCAAACACACGTCTAGGGCTCATGTGAGTCCTAATTTCGCCCTTAATAAATGCAATTTATATATATATCAATTTCTACGCAAATATGAAAGAATTGGACCAAATAAAACTTGACCCGATGAACACATTGAAGCCATTCTATCACAAGCGATCTTCCCTTCCTCTAGTTCGCCTAAATTAAGCTTGAGTGAAAAGCGCGGGAAAACTCCAGTTCGAGCGGGAAACTTGGTGAAAAATTGGCGCCATGTCGAAATTTACGACCCGAGTTGATTAGTACGCGCGGGAAAAAGACCCAGTTGTATTTGTCGTGTTGACTGACCCCCAAGTCTGCAGTCACATTTGGCTTCTGGAAAGGTAATTGGCCTGTCATAAGTTAAGGACCGGCGTTTATGGGGTGCGAAACCCCTTCCTCCACCCTCAAAATACTTCCCACCCCCAAATACCCCTTTCAAAAACTTCCTAAACCTCCCTACACCTTCCTCGAAACACATACTAGCCCTCTCATCCCTTCCAAAACAATTCACAGTCTCTTTTCAACCCTTACCAACTAATTCACAGCTTCCTACCTCGTGAAACAGGTCGATAGTCCAAAATATAATATTGTGAGTGTGTGTGGCAGTATGGGTACAAAAATATCACCCGTGTGAACCGTCCCCCAGTCCCCAAACCCCATCCCAGTGTGTACTGTCCCTTTCAAAGACCGCAACAATATCATTCACCGCAGTAGAGTAACGCACGCGTTCCTCCTGAGACCTCCGCGGCCTACTACACACTACACTGCTTAACTTGTGTCGGCTAGTGTGAAGCTGGTCGGTCCTACACATAACCCGGAAGGGTAGGTAGTTGTAGTTGTATTACAGGCTTTATCATTATTACCCAGCGCTCAGCTACACAAAACATGTAGGCTTGGGAAGTGTATTAGTTTTCCGCCCTGTATTATATTGTAGCGCTAGGGCTGCCTTTAATGTTGTAACATAGCCGTATCTTTTCGAGGTTTGTGGAGCACCAACAAGTGATTTGTTTGTTCTTGTACTCTAAGGTTTTGGTTTGGATGAGTTTGTTTGTTGGAAAAATGTAGTAGAGTATGAGTGTAAAAGTGTGAGAGAGAATGAAAAATGCGTAGAATCGTTCCAATTTTAGTATATGTACTGCCGAAGCAAGTACAAAGGCTGTGAGAGAGTATAAAAATGCGTATGAGAATGTGAGGGAGTATACAGAATGCGTATGAGTGGATAGGTAAGTAGTAAGATATTTAGTAGTTAGGTATAGTTGAGTAGTTAGTAGATAGACAAGAGTTGAATAGGGCCAGTACCAGTAGTTGTATTGGGAGGTGTGAATAAACTTAAATACGTTGAGTGAGTTGAGTGGATGGGCTCTGTTGAGTGACTGGAGTCGTTTGTTGATCTGTTGTATCGACAGGAGTCTGATAGAAAAGCGTGGAAACAGCTGTGATTGACTTAATTGTTATTAACAACAAATAACAAGATTCCCAAGCGCCGAGTCAAAAATATGAGATACTCAGCTAACTCAACTGTATTTACATCACCCAATGTTGAGCACGTTGAGTAGGTTGAGTGACTGGACTATTTTGAGTGAATGGAGTTGATTGCGGGTCTATTGAGTCGACAGGAGTTCGATAGAAAGGCTTGAGAAACAGATGAGATTGGCTCAGTTTATAATGAATAATAAGACGAAATTGTCACAGCCACATTTAATAAAACTTCGAGAAACTAGTTTTGGTTGTTACACCATTATCAATCTTAATAAAGTTTTAATAAATGTGGCTGTGACAATTTCGTCTTATTATTCATTAGGGATATCTTCCACAATATAAATTTCACCACTACAAAGAAAGTTGAAGACTTTTTAGAATAGTTCACGACATTACAGTCATTTTTATAAGAAAATAATTTTAATTACTCACTCACATTCTCAACAAAACATCTCATTGTAAATTCGAGTAAATAATCATAATTATTTTTCATGGTAATGACAGTGAATTATCAATCCTAAAAGCTTGATTAATATGTGCAGTTCGTTGACATTGTTGAGCTCGGCCAAACGTAGCTGATGTAATTTAGCCTTACAGGTATTTGTAGCTCACGGTCTAAAGCGACTCTGTTTGATAACGGCCTAATACCTATGTCCGATTCATTATCCAAAAATGGAGGTTAAGGCAAGCGAAGCGAGTATTCTATATATTTTAAACGCCTTGGTTGTAGCCTACCTAATAGAGAAACCCTATGCGTGTGTTAACGGAATTAATCGGGCAAATACACATTTCTGTCGTCACAGTGAGGCCGTTAACACTTGCACAAATTTAATGTACTTGCACTTGCACTTGCACTTGCACTTGCACATGCACATGCACATGCAGTTGGGCGCTGCGCGCGCACATTTACTGCAGCCATTTACGGTGAACGGCCATTATGATGGCCAGTAGTTATAGCTGAGCCTCAGAATTGCGGTTGTTACGTGTGTATAATACTATCAAATTCAATGTTACCAGCCCAACTTCTCTGTCGATTATTTTCGTATTCTGGGACTCAACTAATGATGAGTTGTCTATTTTTGGATGCTACTCATCCATTTATCCAATAAACCAAAACAAGGAGTATCTTAGTACCCGACAAATTTTATTCAAATTCTAATTCTAATTTAATTCCGGAACACTTCCTCCTGAATACTAAAATTACCAGGTAAACTAAACAAGAGATACAGGACTGAAATTATTTCTTTGATCTTGATGTCAGATCCGAGTTTCTGCTCTGACTGATGTTTGCCAAGCCTTTTGATTTTGAGTGTACTGATATGAGATTGTGGACTCGCTTATTATTTTCTGTCTCCTCTCTCTCTCTCGTTCCCTCTTATCCCTCCTGTCTTCCCATCTTTAGGGTGTTTCCACGAATCTTCTCATTTTCCTTTTCCCCTATTTTTCTCTTTCTACTACATGGGAAACCATAGTTGGTTGAGTATACCCCTCCTCTTTCCTCCCTCTAGCACACTCCATAACAGAGCCAGTTTTTCTCTTTTAATATTGTAGTCTTGTTTTTATGTCTTTGTCAAACTTCAATTTTGTATTAATTTTGTGTGTTTATGTGTGTGTATGAATAATTAATTGAATTGAAAAAAAAATTGAAATGTTTCGCTGATAGGCATTTGCCTATCCAAATACATTCAATTTCTTTGAAACAATTTCTATGAACATCATATGTTTCCCGATTTACAAAAAAATCACATTTACAGTTAAAATTAGATAAATCAGATAAAATTAGAATTAAAATTAATTAATTTTAATTTTTTTGGAAAAAGAGTTTCATTTCTACTCATTAATTTCTACAGATCTCAAAATATATCATAACTTAATATTTTCTCGTTGTCTTTTTTAATTTGAAATAATTCCAGAAAAGATTTCAACACAATAAAAAATGTAAATTTAACGCTTGCACTACGAAAATATAGTGTATAATTTGACTAAGCTGCAACTTCTGTAATATTCTTCAATTTTTTTGTATTAGGAATGAACCAGCTGTAAAATGTTTTGATTTTCACTATCCAAAATGTTGTGACTATAGGATAGTCACAATCCTGTGTAAAATCCTATAGGATAGTACCTATCCGGTAGTTTATTCCGGATCGATACAGATATTTATTTAGTAAGACGACCAAATAATTATCACGTGAACAAAAATTCAATTCAACTTATCTGTGGTTTAAGTTTTAGACTTGATTCCTTTAATTATTCTCAACTTGTTCAAAACTTTTCCTTACATTCCCAATTAGCCAGCTGCATGCAGTTGTAGATAAACAAAGGCCAAGAAACCGTGATGAGTATGCAGATTTTGATGGATGCAATTTAATGCAAGTGCAAGCGTCGAATGCATAATGATGTAGGTTAAGATGGCAGTAGGCTCGCTCATCCTCTCTCTCGTAATCACATTATCTCTCATTCGCTCTCACACTCACTCTTTCTCCCTCTCAGCCTAAATGGTCGCATCAAACTACAAACTACAAGCTATCGTCTTTAACTGAAAGCTGGCTCTGTACGTGTCAGATTATGGAAACACTAGCTCAGAAGAACAAGGAGAAGGAGAAGAAAAAGAAGGAGAAGAAGGAGGAGAAGGAGGAGAAGGAAAATAAAGAGGAGAAAGAGGAGAAAGACGAGAAGGAGAAGGAGAAGGAGAAAAGTGACAGAAATCAGTCACTTTGTTGAGTCGACATAGTCAATTTTATGAATATGATCCGCTTCCTATTGAAAACTGATGTATTGCGAACCGAACAGTTGGTCCAGTAGGTAGGTCTCTCTCCTCGTGTTCAGAGGCATGAGGAAGGACAGACACTGACACAATAAAGGCGCAAAGTAGGCAATCCGCAATACAAAAGGATTATTGACCCAGTTACCGGTTAGAGGGACAGGAGGAAACGCGACAAGGCGGCAGTTCGCCAATTACAGTAAACAGCGTGCACACACACACATATGATCCACGCGGGCGTACAATTCCACTAACAATAATTTAAAGTTTTGTGCCACCGTTTGAGTTCGCGCCAAAATTGAGCTTTTCCCGCCAAAAGTGGCCTAGAGGCGATCAGTGGCGGCAATTATTTGGTGAGTGCGCGTGTGTGTGTGTGTGAGAGAGCATGTTGTGGGAGAGGACTAGGAGCAAACACAACACTGTGTAGTAGAGTTGTTTCAGTCAGGTAATGAGCCGTGGAAAGGAGAAGTAGACTGTAGTTGGAGGAGGAGAAGGAGATGGAGTTGGAGGAGAAGGTGTTGAAGAAAAAGAAAAAGAGAAATGAGGTGTGGAAGAGGAGGATGACGAAGAAAAGGTGAAGGTGGATGATGAGGAAGAGGTGGGGGAGAATAAAAAAGAGAAGAATGAGTAGGAGGAGGGGGAGGATGAGGAGAAGGGTGATGAGAAGAAATAAAAGAAGAAAATGAAAAGGAGGAAAAAATGACGAGGTTAAGTACGGATGGAAAAGAAGGTTGAGGATGTGGAATAGGAGGAGGAGTGGGTGAAGGAGAAGGTGAAGGTGGAAGAGAAGAAGGAAAATTATGTGTGGAAGTGAAGGAAGGCGAAGAAAAGGTGATGGAGTAGGATGATGTGGGCGGTATAAAAAAAAAGGAAAAGAAGGAAGAGGAGGAGGAGGAGGAGGAGGAGAAGAAGGAGGAGAAGGTGGAGGAGGAGGAGGAGGAGGTGGAGGAGAAGGTGAAGGAGTAGGTAGAGGAGAAAAAGAATTAGATGAAGATGAAGGAGGAGAAAAATAATTAGATGTAGATGAAGGAGGAGAACAAAGAAAAGAACGTCGAAGAGGAAATAGAAGAACCAGAATAAGTATGATGAGCGAGAGGATGCACTGTAGGAAGCAAAGTGAAGAAAGAATAGAGAATTGAGAAAATTAAAAAAAATAAAATTGAAAAAAGTAAATGGAAAATAATTGTTAAAGGTAGAAAGAAAAGAATTGGGAAAAGTGAAACGAAAGAATTGAAGAAAGTAAAAAGTAAATAATTGGAAAAAGTAGAAAGAAACGAATTAAAAAAGTAAGAAGAAAAGAATTGGAGAAAAGTAAAAAGAAAAGAATTAAAAAAAGTAAGAAGATAAGAATTGGAAAAAAGTAAAAAGAAAAGAATTGAATCAAAGGTCAGAGGAGTGAGATGATTACTAGAAAAAAATTAAAATACAATGTTGCAAGAATAACTGAAGAAGTCACAGAAAATGGAATTCGATAATAGATGGACCAGAAGAGAAAAAAATAACAAGAAAGAGAGGAGAAATAATATGAGGAGGAATAAGGAGAAAGTGGAAGCAGATCAACAAGAAGAAATAGTGAATAGAAGGAGGAGGAACCATATCTTGAAAATGACGTAAGGAGAGGTGACAATAATGGAGGCAATAATAAGGTAAAAGAAGGATAGGAGAAAAAATAGTGAACAAGAGAAATTGATTTCTAAGACGTCAAAGAAGAAAAAGAGAGGGAGGAGAGGGAAGAGAAAACTAAATAAATAAAACAATACATGAGAAGAAATAGGTGGAAAAAATACAGAAAGAAAGAGATGAAGAAGATTAACGAGAAAAAGAAAAAAGTGGAAAGAGGAAAGAGGAAAGAAATACAAGAGAGGAAGGATAAAGGAGGAAATAAAGAAGGAGAAATCTCAATGATTGATTTATTTCAACGCAGGGTGTTAAAAAACATATTTCGTATCACCAATTTATAAAAGATACAGTTTACAAAACCAATTTTAGTGGTCGTTATTAGGTAAATTCACTAAACTAACTTAAGCTGAACTATCTAAATAAATATTTACTAGAAAAAGATAATAGTTAAGGAAAGGAAGAATAAAAAGAGGAAACATTTGTAGTTAAAGAAGTAGAAAAAAGAGAGAAAGAAATATTTTTCAAATCAGGGGACATACAAAATAATTTTAAAATTCAACGCCACCTTCTGAGAAACTAGTGCGGGGTCAATCCCTTCTACAGACATAAATATAATTAGAACAAATAGTAATAATTTGAACAACAGTATAAAATTAATAAATAGAAGAAAAACAAGAAGAAGGAGAGATAAAGAAAAAGAAGAAAAAATAAGAAAGGAGTTGTAAGTCATCTACTACTGCGGCGTTGAAGCCTCTGCGACCTGTTTACAAAACACCGCATCGAGGTCAATAAACCCCTAAACCCCTTGGTGGTGTGGGGGTTTGAGGGGTGATCTGGGGGCAGTAGACGTTGAGGGGGGACGGATCGGTGATATGCCACCTCCAACTAGCCATACCGGTCTCGCCCCCCCCCCAAAATACAACTCGAGGGGGGTTTAAACTATTCATGTACCCACTTGACTCTCTATATACAAAACTAGATCCGGATTCACACTATTTCAACTTCGGGCCTCTGCTACACTAGACACTACTAGAGGCGAGTCACACAATTATGAGTGATTCATTTATAAAATTAATTGTCATAATATAACAAGGTGTTGAATTGTTTGGAGTTTATTAGAACTATCAGCAAAATTGGTCTTTATCACCCCAAAAGCTTCTAGAATTTATTTACAATAGTCTGCCTCCCATACTAAAATGCAGAAATTTCTCTTCGACTTGGAATTTGTTACAAAAATTTTCGTTATTATGAACGATTCTTCAGTGTCACTTGACTCGAGCATTTCTTGAAATTTAATGTATTTGTATAAACATTTCAAGAGTCCCTTGAAATGTTTAAATATATACATTAAATTTCAAGAGTTCTCGAGTCAAGTGACACTGAAGAATCGGTCATTGATATACGGGTATGAGTTTTCAACCTCAAATACTTGATGATGTTGATCATTAATTACTCGTACATCGGATTTTCAATCAATCTCGATCTATAATTAGTATAGTCAACAATTTTGACAATACCATCAATATTGTTAACCATTTTATCAATATTTTCGACTATTATGACAAAATTGATGATTTTTGATCGTCTATTATTGATCAACATCATTGACCGTTTGTCTAGGCTCCATTCAGCTTATCCTTCCGCTGCTAGTTCTGATAAAACTGATTTCACAAGTTCAAGAGACAGGCCAGTTGCAGCTTGCAGCAACTTTGTTGGCAGCTGTTAGTGCATTGTGCAGTTGCATAATGCACTGATGCACTTTTGTGCAGCGAACCAAAGTGCATACATGCGCCACGGATCTGTTCTCTACTTTGAATAAAATACTGTTGTAAGCCTGAAAGTTGGCTTACTGGCCAGAAAAGATAAGTCGTGACTGGTTGTTCCAAATCCGTGGAAAATATGGATGATAAATAATAAGAAAATAGAAATATGATATGGAGTATGAAGAAGTAATATCTTCGTAGAAGAAAATCAGAAACAAAATAAATTTTGGAATTTTCAACAAGCACTGAGAGACAGTAATTGTTGATAAAAGTAAAAAAAGATCTTGAATCGCTAAAGTTTTGGTTTCAGACTATTTTTTCCAAATTCGGGGGAGTTCGCGGACCACTTTTTTGAATGTACAAGCTATATAACATACTATTACTCTCAGAAAGCCTCTACTCCTTATTCCAAAATACAATTTTAAGTACAGTACTATACTATACTACAATCAAGTGAGATGGGGGATCAAAAATAGCAGAAATGAAATAGTTTTAAGTAGGCCTGCTTAAAAGTTTGGCTGCTTGATTAATAAATATTTGATTCCTAATAGAGTCATACTAAACTTAATGTAATAATGATATAAAAATTTATCTACATCTACAAATAATTGCAATATTTGAACATAAATTCATCAGTGGAAATAACCTTACCCAACTATGTCATGTGCCATTTAGGATTGCAGGGTTAGGATTTTGTGAGTCAGCTCACAAATTATTTGAATTTATTGTTTCTATGTCAATATGTCATGTGCCATTTAGGAGTGCAGGGTTAGGATTTTGTAAGTCAGCTCACAAATTATTTGAATTTATTGTTTCGATGTGTGTTGTCTTCCTGTGTTTAAAACGCAATATGTAATGTGATTTTGAATATTCTATATTGCGCTGTATCTTTGATATTCACAAGAAGCAGATTGTATTATTTTGGTGCTAAGAGGTTGAAGTGTTACTAGTTTCCCTAGAAACATCAGCAATGAGAAGCTAACTATTTCTTGTGTGATTGTTCCTGTTTTTAAAATAAGTTCAACCGTTAAATATGGAGACTTTATAACATTAAAATTATCTAAAATGTCAGATTATTAACTGAGTTCGACTACAAAGAACCCAGAAAAACATAACTATAGTTAGAAGCTTTTTCCAATCTTCTGTCTCTTCAACTCTCCTCCTAAAAAAATGTATCCATAAGCATGCATAATAATTTCTCAATATTGGATCGGGGTTGATTTTTCTAACGACGATAAAACCCATTATAATTGAAATGTATAAACAGAATAATGTTATAATTATAATGTATAACATATAATGTAATAATTTGAAATGTGTAAACCCAAGACACCAAACCAAAAGTGGGGCCATTTTTTACAATCGTTCCTTTTGTGTCTCTTGACTTGAGGGACTTTTGACGTGCCTATCTAGATACATTACATTCCAAGGGTCCCTCGAGTCAGCAGAAACTGGAGGAACGTTTGTAAATAGGAGCCTTACTCTTGGTTTGGTGTCTTGGGTTAACAAATTTCAAATTATCAAAATGGGTTCTCTTGACTCGAAGGACTCTTGAAATAAATACACTCTTGAATCGAAGGACTCTTTGCCTCTATAAATACATCACATTCCCAGAGTCCCTCGAGTCAAGAGAAACTGAAGAACCGTCCAAAAACAATTCGGCCCTATGATCAGAACTCAAGAGTAGGAGATGCAGGTCAATACAGTAACACATTGCTGACGTCAGAGCTTACACAAATGGAAGGCACTAGGTTATTAGTTGAGTTATGCGAAGGCCGAAACAAAAATGCTTGATTTACGAGTGTCCTGTTGTCCTGACTGCTGTGTCCCGATTCCAGTTGCCTCCAGTTTGCTGGAAGCTGGACTCCAGCTGCTCACGTTCCAGCTGACTGGACAAGAACGTGACCGTCAACTCAACTACCCCATTAAACACAACTATTCCCTCCACATGCCAATTACCTACAAATAATTGCAATGTCAATGATCCCTGGTCATTGGTCTTGCTGGAGGCCAAGGGGGGGTCTCCGGGTCCAGGGCCCCCCATTGGGAGTAACTCAAGCACTAGGTAGAATTAACTTTGATTCATAATGTTTGTTGAAATAGAAGGATTTATATTAAATATAAATTATATTTATATTTGTAATTAAAGAAATAACCGATCTAAAACCACATTAAAACCACATTTTGATCGTTTATTGACATAAATTTTCTGTCAATAAACGATCAAAATGTGTTTTTAGATGGGTTATTTCTTCAATTTATTTCCAGGGAGTACACCCCATCAACACCAAACCCGCCCCTACGCCGGGAGAAGATTCATAAATTAACTTTGAGGTATAGGTCCTAAAAATTATAAGTTTGAGCTGGTGAATTAAAATTACGAAATTCGATGTGAATCAAGCCTGTGTGGCAAGCAGGAGTGTGTGCGTTTCCCAGGGTCCAAAACCTCTTCGTATTGGCGATGACTTAATCAAGCTCATAATAATTAGATAGAACTTACTTTTATACGTAATTTGCGTTACAATGAAGGATTTAAATGCTCAATATACTGAATGCTCAATTCTATCTAAATGGGTTATTTTTCCGGATATCTCCTGGTCCATGTGGACCTGATATTACTCACCTGATATTTTTTTTTAGTAGGATGAAGCCCACATAGACATGAGACCTGTGCGAGAGTAATGAGTTGGATGATGGTGATTGATGAGTTGGACCCACAGTTTTAGGTGGGTTCCGAACCACCGAGAAATGATTTTACAGCAGAGAACAGAGTCGTTTTTGCTGACCAATCAAATCGGTCACCGTTACAAAGTGCCCCAGGAGTTTCGTAGCTTATCTATGATTGAACAGATACCTGCTATGGCACTCGGCTATCACTTCATTCATGAGCAATAATTATACAGAAAGCCATGCTGTAGGAACAGTGATAGATTGTATTGGAAAATAAATTAAAAATCATAAAACTTTGAGGCAAATGAAACATTGACCCTCAAGTGTATCTTGGTACCTGATTTACTTCATTTATGAGTAGGCCTAATAATAATATGATATTACGTCATTTATGAGTAATAACAATATCAGTAACGCACTGACCCGACAAAGTGTTTGCTGAGTGTCGCGAAACAATGCAGAGTGTCGTAGACCGGTGTCAGAGTCTCCAATATTGATTGGTTGTACGCGGCAAGACGTGTCCCAGAGGAATCCGTACTGCAACACAGTGCTGGGGAGCCCGTGCCGGAGCCTGTCCACAACTCATTAATCTTTCACACACTCTGATACTTTCTGTCGCTTCTTGCGACGCTAATATGTTGCCAAGTGTCGACTTCTGTCGATTACTGCAGTCGATTACTGCGACTGTCAAATCGCATCATTTTAATAATATTGTAGCGAATATGAAATTGGAGAGAATAGAAAGAATGAAGAAACAGTGGTTCTAGGTTGTTATCTGCTATGTAAATTTTTACTTCTAAGCAATTAATTACTCTGCTTTTAACACTTTATGGTGTTTACTTGGTAATTTGTAGAATGTTCTAGTTGTTTGATTAGAAATTAATAGAGTCTTATCGAATATTGTGGAAAGTTCGAGTTTCCTTGATTGTCTATTTTAGAAGTTGGTAGAGAAATCTAGAGATATCTCAATTATGAAAAAATAAATAAATAGAGGTGAACTGTTGTAAATTAGTTCAGTCTTGTTTGTAATTCGTCGTGATAAACAAGTGTGAGTAGTGACAGTTATATAAATAAGTGGCAGTAGTGACAGTTCCCGTTAATACAGACAGTGAAATCCCGTTGGCGCTATTACAAACCATGAAATGAACTTTCGTATGTCGGTAGTGATAATTCTTTTGACAGTTCTATAGTGATAATTCTTTTACCTATTACTATATTACGGACTTGCGCTACGTAAGTTAATTGTTCTTCTTCGACGTTTCTTTCTGAATATTATTGAACAGTTTCTTGTGCAGTTATTATTTAATATTAGATCGGCCTTTTGACATTTAGTGATTGATTTTTGTTCAGTTTATTGGAAACTCATTATCAGTTGAACAATATCGTTTTTTTTCTGTTTCCGATCGCTTATTTTTGTGTAAGGAATTACTGAACAGTGTGATTTGTGATTATTTGTGTAAATAAAGTGCGAGTGATAATTCTAAGTGTTGCCAGCGTTATTTTAGACATAGAACCCGTAACAATATCGATAAACTGTTTATTGTTACTAGCCTTCAAAAACTGAAGGGGAAATTCAACGGATAAAACTCATATTGATTTTCAAATACAGAGTGATCATCAAGTCGCGCACATGTAAATAAACGTTTCTGTAGTAATTTTATTGAATTAAATATGGCGCTTCTGCGAGATAGCATCCCATGTAGTACCGACAACAAATCTTGACTCCATAAAAATTGATAATGACTACATGAAGTCTGTAGTATTTTGAATTTACTGCTTTGTTAACAAGTCGCTTTCTATTTTCACTAAATGTGGTTGTGACAAACTCATGACTTATTATTCATTATGGATATCTTTCACAATATCAACTTCGCAACTACAAAGAAAGTCGACATTTTTAGACTGAATTATTCAAAATTATCTCATTTTTTTGTATTGTATTGTTTGGTAATTCATTTTCATTTACGTAGATGTACAATTTTCTCAAAAGAAATGGATAATATTCTTAGTAATAGCGAAGGTGATATTGTGGAAGGTATCCATTTTGAAAAATAAGACGAAATTGTCACAACCACATTTATTAAAACTTCGAGAAACTAGTTTCGGTTGTTATCCCATTATCAATCTCAATCAATCAAATGAGTTTGATTGAGATTGATAATGGTGTAACAACCGAAACTAGTTTCTCGAAGTTTTAATAAATGTGGTTGTGACAATTTCGTCTTATTTTTCAAAATGGATAATATTTTTTTCTCTAGTGGAACTGTGACTTCAATACATAACCTTCATTTGGACATATCTGTATTGAAATTTAGAAGAGGAAGTAATTTTTGGCTGTAAAGCCTGTTGATTCCTCTTCATTTTACTGCAAAGTGATGACTTACATAGATGATGAATAAATAAATTGATAAATTGGTGGTATTTCAATCATGATAGATGGATAAATAAGAGTTATGAAGCTCATAAATGCATTCTTGATTAATGGAAATTGATAAATTGGTGGTATTTCAATCATGATAGATGGATAAATAAGAGTTATGGAGCTCATAAATGCATTCTTGATTAATGGATGGAGTCATCAATGCACTTTATTATTCTTTTAAACAAGATTTTCAGTGGAATAAGAGCGGAATTATTTTTGACAGTCAGCTAGTCCATAAATATTATTATGAATAGAAAATGGAGATAAGAATCTTTTGGAAGATCTCCCAGGGAAAATACGATATCAGATGAAATGAGAAAGGTGAGATACGCTGTGTAAGGTGAAGAATGTGAATAGAAAGAGACAGATGATGATCGAAGGAGTGGAGAAGAAAAAGAACAGAAAGAGATGAATTATGAAAAAGAAAATTACGGTTTGTGAGAGAAGAATGTGAGTGAAGAAGGAGGGATAATAAAGAAGTGAGAGAAGCAGTAAAAAATAGTTATCGTTATGGATGGAATATTCGAGAATGATGCTGCCAAGTTCATGGTTTGAGCAGCACCTATCTTTTCAGTGCCAACAATTTTAATAATTCACTCATAACTATTTTGGTTTCATATTTTTTGAACGTGGGGTTTTATTTTTATTTTAAAGTTTATTTTTTTATTTTGTAACCAAATTTAGTAAGTTATTTGATTTAAATTATTATTGAATGACTAGTTGGATAGAATAGGTTTATTTTTAATTATCTTATTTCGTGATTTTATTTTAAAAGTTATCTAAACAATAATGACTTGATTATACTGATACTGATGATTCTTGGAAGAATCATCCAATTTATAACTCACGCACAAGTCTCAGAACAAAGTGGGCTTCATCTTAAAAAAAAAACGTATGATACTTGGAAGAATTGAGCCATCTACACATTAGTGAGCTTCATCTTAGTATGAAAATACATGATAATATAGTTATTTAGGACAAAGCTTATCGGGATTTTCATTAATCTTTCTCTCTAATTTGATTCTCTGACAAGCTACAGAAGCTCTTATCACAAAAATCTGGTCATGGGTACATCACGAAGTAGGAAAACAATTTGGGAACTTGTTTTCCGGGGTTATTTCGTTTCATTTCAGTATAGATTGATTAGCATAGAAAAATGATACGGGGGTATGAATAATAGTGTTATTATGCGGATCAGCTTTGCAGTGCTGGGGTACGGTGACACGCACACCTACGGTGGGGAAGGGGTAGCATTTTGAGGAACCCCCACTCCAAAACTCACACCTCACTAAGCCCCTAAGTACCTCGTAGGTCGATTGAAATGCTAAGCCCTCTCAAGTGTTACAAGGTCAGTGAATCGATATTTCGAGATATCGATTGGGGAAAGTCGACTAGTGTTATCGATTCGAATCGGTGGCCTCAAAAGGATGAATAGTTTTGCCAATGACGTTTTTGCAACAAATCGCAGGAATAAATATTTTCTTATTGCGGTGAAATCGGAAGGTTTGAAGAGTGGTTTGAGGTTCAGCAGAACATGCCATTGATGTTTAACACGAAAGTTTGTGTTAGAAAGGACAGACTGTCGGCAGATTCTTCGCAGACGCAAGGGAGAATAAGGACGCAAGGAAGAGAATTTCACCGTTTAATATCATATAGTAGTTTGTACAATACCACCGTATTATTTTTATGATTTTTGATTACAAAAAACACAAATTCGAACGATTCATGGCACAATTCTGTAATGAGAGGATTCATGATTCCATTTCACAGATCCATGTCCCATAATACCAGTGGCGTAACTATGAAGAGGGATCAGTGAAATAGATGCCCCCAAGAGACGGAGAAACAAAACAAATTTGGAGTATCAACAAGCCATTTGAGACAATAATTTTTGAAAAAGGGGTGAACAAAGACGTCTTAAATTGCTTAAATTTGGTTTTAAAGGGATTATTTTTCAAAAACGTCCCAGGGGAAGGACCCCGGATCCCCTTTGGAATGGACAAGCTACGCAAAGTCTTAAATTTCTGTCAGAAAATCCGTCCTTCTTTTAAAATACATTTTTAAGTACGGGACTATACTGTACCCCAACCAGGTGAGGTGAGAGACCAGTAATAGCAGAGTGAAAACAATTTTAAGTAGGCCTGCTTAGAAGTTTGGCTACTTGAACAATAAATTTTTAGCACAAGATTTGGGATCTCCTACTGATAATGATGCAAAAACTAGATGAAAATCGCTATCTTAGACACACAATTTGGGTTGAAATAATGTTAGAATGGATAAATTTGTGTCCAGAAACGCCTTATAAAATATGGTTTCAAAGGGATTATTTTTCAATAAATTCCCGAACCCTTTTTTGAAAAACTATTTAATAGTCTATTAAATATTACATATTTTGAGGGCGGGCCGCTTAGCGCAGTTGGTGGGGGCGCCGCAACTTCAGCTTGCTGTCGTTTAAGTGGTCGTGGGTTCGAATCCCGTTCCACCGTCAGGCATTTATGTGTAATCATTCACCTCATTACCTACGCACAAGTCTCACGGACTCATGTGGGCATCCTACACACGGACTCATGTGGGCATCATCAGCAATAGAAAAAAGAATAGATAAAAAACTATTTAATAGTTGAATTACAGTTTTTAGAGAAGTATTTTTCTCCTCTAGTCGCGTACTAAATAGTGCCTGGAGCTTCCCCTCCCCTAAAAACCATCATTGGTTACCCCCCCCCCCCCCCCCTACCAGACAAAACAACTAGATACACCACTGATGGATACAAATAATGAAACTGTAGAAAATTGATGAAGAAATAGAATAAAATGACTGCCTTTACTTGTTATACTTGAAGGGCGAAGTTAGGGCTCAGTCGGCCCTCTCTGCCACCTCCTATACAGCTCTAACTTAAACTATTATCATTTATTGTAGGCTAACAATATTAAATGAAACCAAAAATTAAGTTTAAACAAAAGAAATAAAAAAAAGTAATAATCATTTAAAATAAAGAAAAAGTTATACAAAATTTTAAGCAAAAAGATAATTATAAAAAAAATCTTGAGTAAAAATTATAAGAAAAAAGTAAAACTTTCAATTTATAATAAGTATAGAATTACACAAACACACCAAAGAGCTCCATTTCCAAAGAGCTCTCAACCTATCAAGACATCCTTCTCTTGGAATCAAATACCCAGAAGTCCAATCACAGTCTCTAATAGTCTCTGAAGACTGAGGATTAGTTGGTCAATACGGTCTTTCTCTGTTTGCTCCAGCCAAACAGCTGAGAGTTTGTTGATATTGGGACTTCGTACAGTTGCATTAGTACCTACCTCATGGAATGAGCTTCCACTGTGGAATACACCTATTTACAGAACAATAATTATTGGATTCCAAGAAAGAGATATCATATTGTCGAATACCAATGACAAAATCTGAAATGATGACTTTTTTATCTAAATTATTTTAACTGTGTCACATTAATGAGCAAGGAAAAGAGTGAGTTTTATGAGTACCGCGAGCAGTAGCAGGTATCTGTTCAATCAGATAGAGATAAGCTGCGTTCTCGTAGGTCCTGTTTGTAACGGTGACCGATTAGATTGGCCAGCAAAAAGACACTGTTCTCTGCTGTAAAATCACTTCCCGGTGGTTCGGAACCCACCTAAAACTGTAGGTCCAACTCATCAATCATCATCATCCAACTCATTACCCACGCACAGGTCTCAGACCTATGTGGGCTTAATTTATTTTTTGAGGATAAAGTCCAAATTAGTGCGTAGGTAATGTTGGTGAATGATGATGATGATGATGATGATGATGATGATGATCCAGGAGTATTAGGTGAGTTCCAAACCACCAGGAAGAGAATTAATTACAGATATTATAGCAAAGAACAGAGTCTTTTTGTTGCCCAATCAATCGGTAACCCTCACAAATAGGGCCCAGGAGTTCGTAACTCTTTTTTTTTTTACTGATGATGATTGATGCGTTGGACCCACAGTTTTAGGTGGGTTCCGAACCACCGGATAGAAACTTACAGCAACGAATAGTCCTTTTTACTGCTTAATCAATTGGTAACCCTCACAAGTAGGGCCCAGGAGTTTGTAACTCTTTTTTTCTGCCTGATGATGATTGATGCGTTGGACCCACAGTTCTAGGTGGGTTCCGAACCAAAGGATAGTGATTTTAAAGCAAGGAATAGTCTTTTAGCTGCACAATCAATCGGTAACCCTCACAAATAGGGCCCAGGAGTTCGTAACTCTTTTTTTCTGCATGATGATGATTGATGCGTTGGACCCACAGTTCTAGGTGGGTTCCGAACCAAAGGATAGTGATTTTAAAGCAAGGAATAGTCTTTCTGCTGCCCAATCATTCGGTAACCCTCACAAAGAGAACTAAAATTTTTGTAGTTTATCTCAACTAACAATAGTCTGTTTGTTTGGGTGTGGTAAAGACAAAATTGATATCTGGGATGAAAAATGGGTTTATAAATTGAATTGCGGTGATTTTAATGCTTGGTATGTGGGTCAGACCGGTAGAAAGATCAAATGTGAAATAACTTAACATATTAGGGATTGAAAACCCCAGAAAAGGAGATTCAAATTTCCAAAGACCTTGAAACAGAAGACCCAAACAATCTCTTAAGAATAGGTATAGTTTGAAAAGCTACATCAAAACTGTTATTTTTCAATTCTTTCCCTCATTTATCAGATACTGGGCCAAGATAAGGTACCAGATAAGGTTATCCATGACCTTTCCCTAGAAAATTTTGCAGAGCATCAAATTAATAATTGGAAACAAGTTCAAGGCTAAAGTGAATGTTGAATTTCTGCATTTGATTGGCAAAGGCAGACAAATGAACATTTAAGAAGCATTGGAGATAACTAGGTTGGTAAAAAAGGTTCCAATACTAGTATCAATGCTCAAATTTACTATAACCAATTCAATACAACTAACATAGTTTCGTCGTAATTCTACCCTACATTTCTTAAAAATGGTACTTGGGTATCTTTCTCGGTTGTCCTTGACTGCATTTGTATTTTTCAATTTTAAATTGATTAATTTCTAGCCTATTGGTGTATTGTTCTTCTTTGTTGCTTTCTAGATATTCACAGTTTTTAGTTATTGATTTGACTCGTATTTTTGCTTGTTACTCCTCCCACCAGGGGGCGTGACTTGTCAGCCAATTACAAGCTTCGATGAAGGTCAGCCTCTTTCTCGCTCAGCCAATAGTATCATCCCATGTTCACTTT
This sequence comes from Conomelus anceps, assembly GCA_948455865.1. Classification (NCBI taxonomy): domain Eukaryota; kingdom Metazoa; phylum Arthropoda; class Insecta; order Hemiptera; family Delphacidae; genus Conomelus; species Conomelus anceps. The sequence goes on along the minus strand of OX418223.1, from coordinate 54,575,960 downwards.
AACTATATTAAGCTACTTAAAACTTTAGTTTTAGTTTGATTGAGATTGATAATGGTATAACAACCGAAACTAGTTTCTCAATATTTTTAATAAAATATGGTTGTGACAATTTCGTCTTATTATTCATAAATTAAATAGTGTTGATGCAAAAGTTACAATAGAATTTTGGATGTCTTCATTCTACTTATGATTTATAGTTAATAGTTTATACAATATTTCAATTGAATGGGAAGAGAATAAAAATTAAAAAAAATATATTTAGTTCATAAAGCTTTTTATAGTGAACAAGAGCCCCTTTCACATTAAAATTGCCTCACCTCAACTACTATATATATTAACTTTTCATGTGAAATTTAACGACTTGCAGTCAAATAATTATATATAGTAATAATTATGATGACTAGTATATAAGATTGAACAATTTATTGCTGATCTGACTTGTTTTATACTCCGTAGCTGACGTCTCCAAGACATAATCTACAAAAAATTTAATTGTTGATAAATTCCCTAATTTTTTAGATTGTAGCCCAAATAAGGACCTTTCTGCGAATTTGGTCATAATTAAACTGAATAGCCTACTATCAAATGCTAATAAGCTATTTGAGTGAATGTCATGAATTGTTTCCTAGAACAGTATTCAATGCCAATAGACTATTATTTGAGCAATGTGGCCATGTTGATTTGCCATGAACATCAAGATCACCTGCAAGCTACCATTGGTTGAGTTAATGATTTGCTTCAAGGACATGAAGTGTATATAGTTGTGTAATAGTTAGGTCATGCTTAGGCTTCAACATTAATGTAATTTAATTTATTGATAACTGCTTCAATGAGCATGTAGTGTCCTTGTACCACATCAATCAAGATCTATCGATAATTGATGACAATCGGCTACTCTGGAGGTTGTAATCTGACATTTTGAAGCCTTATAATGCTTTGATAGTGGGAGGTTTAGGGTACAGCAGCCTATAAATAAAGTATAATTATGAATTCTAAGGAACATATGAAATACAATATATATAATTTGTCACAATATATAAATAAACATTCTTAATAAATTGAAAAAAATGAGACGCTATAACGATCCGAAAGTATGTTAATTCTAAAGAACAGGGGCCCATTATATAGCAATATCCAATAAACTAGCTCGAATCGCATGGAAAACGTTTTGTAGCTTTGCGGTAGTTACAACCACAAGAACGTACTGGTACAATAATTAATACTGTACAAAACTAACGAGATGACAAGTCTTCGACATGCCTCCTTTCAAAATATTTTCATAATCATTTATTTCATAAAGTCTGTCCAACACGGTTTATGATTTTGGATGAATGAATCAGTTTCAATTATAAACATCAAATTCATCAAAATCGTATCAGAGAAGTCTTGACGCGTTTCGGCATAGATTTGTCATCTTGTATAACTAATAATAATAATAATAATAATATCGTGTGACCTGGCTGGCTCAGGTCTGGTGTCAGAGTTATCAGGTCGCACCTGAATAAGTTCAGGGCCTCTGACGTGACTTAACAACTGTTTTTAGGCAGCCGGGATCGACAGCTTAACGTGTCCTCCGAAACACGGGAGTGGCCCGAGGTAAAATCTTTCGGTCAGAACTGGGATCGAACCCGGGACCTTTGGGCTAGCAAACCAGCACTTAACGCACTCGGCTACGGCCACTTGTATAACTTATTAATACCTATTACTGTTTCTATTTAGTTACTAACCATAGGTCTTAGGTATTAGCTTTTCGATTAATTAAACTCTGAAATGATTGAAGGTCTAGAATCCAAAAATCAGAAGAGAATTGATCGTGTATTTATTGACCGACCAGCTAGATTATATTAATCCACTAGCTTGCTATACCAGTCAAACGACTAGATTCGACAATCTAGAGCTTTTTCCTCCCTTAATAATATACATATTTTTTCAAATGTTATTAGAGCTATTCATCACTACATAACACTGAAAAGGTTGAAATTGAGGCTTATCATCGCTAAGTGAGGTGAGAAGCTACTATTTCGATGGAATCTCCAACGAATTCGTATAATACCAGGAATAGGTATTTACTGAGGGATGAGGTTCATCGCTCCACATTCTATAAGCGAGGTGTTAGGAGTTCGGGAGTCCGTTTATATAATGTTTTACCTGATTCCGCCAAAAAATTAGGTGAAAGGGAGTTTAGAGTCAAGTTGAAAAAGGATTTTATAAGTATGGTACTTTATTCCATAGAAGATTACAGAGATTACTATTCAAACGTTTTAATTTAGTAATACCCTGGTTTTGGGTAGACAATTTTGGCTTGAAGAGAATCTGATGTTTGGTTTGCTTTGTCTTGCTCTTGAGCACTCTATTTTACTGTGCATTTTACATTTTTTTGACAAGCTCCACATCCCCCTGTATAGGAGGGCAATGGACGCTATTAAATCTATCTATCTATCTATCTATCTATCTATCTATCTATCTATCTATCTATCTATCTATCTATCTATCTATCTATCTAATGAGTGATATTAAAGATGTTTGATTTTCAAAGTAGTAACCGGAAGTGGATCTTATGAATATTAGTATAGCCATTCAAAAATATTGTTGTTAAATATATTCATATTGACATGTATACAATAAAATTTATATATTTAAATATGTTCATGTACAAAAGTGTACATAGATTGATAACCGGACATTTGTTTAACCATTTTGTTGTGCTTTGATTGATGTATTAGAAGATATTATATCTATTCATTTATTCATCTATTTACTACTGGCTTTATTCATTTCTTTTACATTTATTAACCCACTTATCACTTGATTTATTAATGTTTTTTATCGATTTATCTATTTATTTATTCATTCATTTATAGACAGACCAACACTGGAGTGGAGATGCAACAGACAAAGTCAAAAACCACTTTTTCCACAAATTTTGACTATGCTATATTGTATCAAACTTTGAGGTTTATTACACTGAAAATCATGTTAATAATAATTTTAATGTCAACTCGACTTAACCTAATATTGATAACAATGATAACTTGAATTTCTTTTTATCCCGTTTGTTGTTAATAGGTTCGCCTTTGTCTACCTTTACAAAATAGTCCAGCAAGATTCTTATTCAATATTCATGGAAATTCATGTCGAGGACAATTTGTATCAAGGAATTATCTCAAGGGAATATTCGCTTATGCAAGAAAGTCAATAGTTACTATTCATCAAAGCATGATACGAACTAAGCAGACTTCACCGACATTAATAAACCTTTTATACAAGAACAATTACATTAGAGTGTAGAAGCTGTCACAGAACTAGCTACCCCAAATTCTCGACAAACTCAGTGAACAATCCTTTAATTTCCTAACAATGATTTCCACTTCTGATTCAGTCTATTATTGTCGCTTTTAAAGACCACATTCCAGCGTTGGATGAGGTTAAAGGATAGAGGAGGGGAAGAAGAGGTGGGGAAGAAGAGGAGGGGAAGAAGAGGAGGGGAAGAAGAGGAGGGGAAGTAGAGAAGGGTGAGAACAAGGGGAAGACGTAAGAAATGAGTAGGATGAGTGAGAGGCAGGGAAGCAGAAGAAAAATAAGGAGGATTATAATATCAAAGACCAAATTTCAGCGTCGGCTGAAATGAAAGGAGAGGAAGAAGAGAAGCAAGAGGAAAAGGAGCAGAAGACGCGAGAAGGTGAGTGGGAGTGGGGTAAGTGATGAGGAAGAAGAAGAAAGAGGAGGAGGAGGAGGAGGAGGAGGAGGAGGAAGCTGAGAAGCAAATCTGTGCGCACCGAGTGTATGCGATGCGAAGAAGACGGATGAATAATAGACAAAGAGAAATGAATGAAATTTGGCAACTGTGGATGGTCATAAAACATGAATAAGGAAGGCCTCAAGGTAGCCTCAAGACGGGGATCTTGGAAGCGGGTGAATACAAAGGCGGAGAAGGAAGAAGGAGAATATGTGTGAGGTGGTGGTGGAGGAGGAGGAGGAGGAGGAGGAAGAGGAGAATGGAGAGAGGAGAAGGAGGAAGAGTTGAAGGGGGAGGAGGAGGAGAAGGAGGAGAAAAAGGAGAAAAAGGAGAAGTTGGAGAGGAAAATGGCGAAAAAAGAGTAGAAGAAGAAGAGACAAACAAATAGAATGGTGGTGCAAAAATGAAGCAGACAAAAGAGGAGAAGTAGGATGAGGACCGTGAGGATGAAGAGGTCGAAGAAGTAGAAGAAGAAGATGAAGGGGAGAGGGCGAAGAGGAGGATGAGTTGGATGGATTGAAGAGGGTGGATGACGAGGAGGTGAAGAAAGAGAATAAAGAAGAGGAGAGAAGGAGGAAAAGGAATGAGAGGAGTTGGTAGGGGAAAGAATAGGAGGAGGATAGGGAAGAGAATGAGGAAGAGGACGAGTGGAGTAGAGATGAAAGGAGACGAGGAAGAGGAAGAGGAAGAAGAGCAGTAGAATGGGGAAGGCTGAAGTGGTTGTAGAGAAGGTAGAGGAGGATGAAGAGAAGGAAAAGAAGAGAAAAGAGAAAAATTAGATGGATACTAAGGTTGAAGGAAGAAGAAAGACGAGAAGGAGAAGTCGGAGAAGATGAAACTGAAAAAGAAGGAAAAGATGTGAATGATGACGTGAAAGGGCGCTGGAGTAGAAAAATGAGGAGAAAAGAAGAAAAAGGAGAGAAGAAGATGGGTATGAAAGTGCGAAGAAGAAGAAGAAGAAGAAGAAGAAGAATGAGGATTAGAAGAAGCTAAGGAGGAAGAGGAAGAGGAGGAGTAATGAGTAAAAGAAGATCATGAGTTGCTGGAGGAGGAGGAATAGAAGGAGGAGAAGGAGGAGGAGGAAGAGATGGAGAAGAAGGAGTAGGAGGAGTAGGAGGAGAAGAAAGAGAAGGAGTAGGAGGAGTAGGAGGAGTAGGAGGAGTAGGAGGAGTAGGAGGAGTAGGAGGAGTAGGAGGAGAAGGAATGATACAATGGGAAGGAGGTTGTGGTAGTCGATAAAGAAGAGGAGGGGAAAAGAAAATAAAGAGAAAGATAGGCTAAGAAACAGCTACACGAAGTGCGAAGTAGTCTAGGGGTAATTTCGTTGAATGAACTGAAGCCAAGCACCGCTCTCTTCTCTCTTCACGGTTTGCTACAGCTGTTTTCTTGCCCTCATCCTCTCACCACTCGACCAATCCCCTTTTTCACCCCAAACCACATCTTTACATTTCCTTCCTGGAATGGAGTAGTATTTTTTTCCCCCTCTCAGTCTAATTTTTGAGGCTTCCCCCCACAGTGGTCTTTATCAGCCTGCAGTAAAAACCCACTCAGCCTATTCTGTCTTGTCACTGGTGTATGCTTATATCAGAAGTCACTCAGGTTTAAAGGAAGATGGAGAAGGTGGTGAAGACGAATAAGAAGGATTAGGAGAAGGAGAAGGAGGAGAAGGAGGAGGAGGAGGAGGTTGAGGAGATGGAGGAGGAGGAGGAGGAGGTGGAAGATGAGGAGGATGAGGTATAGGAGAAGGGAGGGAAGGAGAAGGGCTGGGAGAAGGAGATGGAACAAGAGGAGAGGATATTGGAGATAAAAAGAGAATAAAGAAGAAGAAAATGTTGCTAAATGGAGTGGAAGAGAGAAAAGTGCACAAATAGATATAGGATGAAGGAAAGAGAAAAAGAGTGCTTTAGAAGAACATGAAGAAGAAGAGAAAGGGAGAGAAAGAGAACAGAGAGAAAAGGAAAATGAAGAAAATTTTGATAAAGCAGTAAAAAAAGAATAAGAAGTAGACGAAGAAGAAGGAAGAGGGGTAGAGATAGATAAATAGATTAAGGGGGGTGGGGCTTAAATTGATTGAAAATAGTTGTTAATTACGGCAAAGAGCAGACAAAGGAGGAGGTGGAGGAGATAGGAGATAGGAGATAGGTTGTGAGAGAGGTGGTGAAGGTGGAGGAGAAAAAGGAGAATGAGGAGGAGTGGAAGGAGCAGAAGGAGAAGGAGCAGGAGGAGAAGAGGAGATGTAGAAGAAGAAGAGGAGAGGTAGGAAAAAAGGAGTAGGAGGGATAAGGAGGAGGAAGGATGATAAGGAAGAGGAAGAGAGGGAGCAGAAGGAGGAGGAAGAGAAGAGGACGGTGACGTTAAGGATGAGAAGATGATGAGAAGAGGTGGAGAAGGATAAGGAGATGATGAGGAGGGGTGAGAAGGAGGAAGAAGAGAAGGAGGAGAATGAGTAGAAGGAGGAGAAGTAGGAGAAGTAGGAGAAGGAGGAGAAGGAGGAGAAGGAGGAGAAGGAGGAGAATGAGGAGAAGAAGGAGAAATAGGAGAAGTAGGAGAAGGAGGAGAAGGAGGAGAAGGAGTAGAAGGAGGAGAAGGAGGAGAAGGAGGAGAAGGAGGAGAAGAAGGAGAAGGAGGAGAAGGAGGAGAAGGAGGAGAAGGAGGAGAAGGAGGAGAAGGAGGAGAAGGAGGAGAAGGAGGAGAAGAAGGAGAAGGAGGAGAAGGAGGAGAAGGAGGAGAAGGAGGAGAAGGAGGAGAAGGAGGAGAAGGAGGAGAAGGAGGAGAAGGAGGAGAAGGTAAATAAGAAGCAAACGTTCGCTAATAAAGGAGTTAGGAAATGAGAAAGAATTATACAAACAGTGAGGGAAAGGAGAAGGGAAGAAAAGAGGAACAGGAGATAAAGGAATTGGAATAGGTGTAGGTGATAGAGTAGGAGGTTGTGATAAAGAAAACGCAGACTAATGAAAGAAGTAGGTAGTGAAAAATAATAATCAAACAGGAAGGAAAAGAGGTGAAAATGACTAGATACGGGAGAAAGAAAAGAGAAGAAATAGAACAAGTGTATGATGGTGAAGAACAAGGAGAAGTAGAGTATGAGTTTGAAGAAGAAGAAAAAAATTTGCGTTAGTGGGAGAGTGTGGGTAGTGAAAGAAAAAGAACAAGAAGAACTTGGCTTGCACATGCAATGCAATTTGCTGATCACATCTATTTTACAGCGTGCCTACTTACCACCAATTCAGTGTCAAGCCAGAAAATGGCGCGAGGGGTGCAGGGATGATTTTAGAGTGGTCGGTAGGGTGGGGGAGGAGACAACAAAAACAGCAACTTTTCTAGTGTGAGGAGAGAAAAGATGTTGAAAAAAAGCACGCAAAAGTTGATGATGGTGATGATAATGACATTGAGTAAATCGATGGGGGAGACGCTGGTTGGTTAGAATGAGCAAAGAAAGGGTGTATAGGAGGCTGTATGTGAGCTAGTCTGGAGTACGTAGTCTGGAGATGTTCAAATTCTGTAGTTCCTGGTAGAAAAATCTTCATTATCCAAGCAGAAGGCCAATGAACCACAGTTTTGAGCAATTTTTGCAGGGAACGAAATTGAATCGGAGATACACTTCTCTTCCAATTATACTAAAGTGTTAAATAATGGTTGAGTTCCTGGGAGCTTTACCGGTAAATGGTAAATTTCACCGGTGGAGTCTGATTGGTCTATTCAAATTATTTAACGTTTATGAATTTAAGTAGACCAATCAGATGCTACCGTGAACATTATTTACCAGTTACCGGTAAAGCTTCCTGAAATGAATGAAGTAATTGGTATGGCAATGGCATGAAATAATAATAGAAGATGATTGGCTCATGATCAGGCTTCAAAATACAGGTAGAGAATCATTTCACACTAGTGGTTCACCCATGCTTTGCAACGGGATGTTGAAATTGGACATTTGAAGTATGGATTCAAACCGACAACGCCAATGCAATTCCCAAAATGAATTAGGAGTTGCAATATTGATATGAAACAAATGTGTTGCTTTGGTATGTGACGTGAATCGTTTTTGCATCATAGTGACGTATCATGTATCAGCTGTTCTCTGAGCTTCCTGTACCAGAATACAAGCTTTATTATCACTTACCCGGTGGTTCGGAACCCACCTAAAATAGTAGGTCCACCATGTTCCCCGTAACATGGCTCAAACGGCGAGGTGGAACTGCCGTAAGGGTCTCCCCACCATTAAAAGCCATACGCTTATTATTATTTACCTGAATACAGTTTGAAACAGTAATAGTGCCCAAAGTGAAATTTGAACATTAATTTTGGAAATTCTGAAAGGAAAATCACAAGTATCGGGCCTTGAAGTGCACTGAATCGAGCTTAGAGGAAGCCTTGTGCTCATTGGCCTAACAAGTGGGTCATTGGGGGGGGGGGGGGGGGTGACCAATGATGTAATTTAAGGGTTGGGGTAGGCTCAAGGCATTATATAGAAAAACCATGTGAGGTGTAGGAAGGGTTCTCTAACAATAATTCAAGACTGTAATGTAATATAGTTAATTCAAAAGGATGATCATTCTTTTCTTCTTTAATCCCTTTGAACCCACCCACTTTTTTAGCGATTCTAGACACAAATTCTTCTATTGTAACCCATATTTTGTGTTGAAGTTTTTGAATCGATGCATCATTGAGTGGTCCGAACTCTCGTGTTAAATGTGCATTGCCAAATTTCAAAGCAGCTCCACTTGAAACTATTTTCACTCTGCTGTTTTTGATCCCCCACCACACCTGATTGGGGTACACTGTAGTGCCGTACTCAAAAATTTATTTGAAAAAGAAAGGGAGGGGTTTGTTAATAGTAATTCAAGACTTAATGTGGTTTGTTCGTTCAAAAGTGGTCCGGAGAACTTCTCCAGTCATTTTTTTGATGATAATTTTTCCAAAGTAACATTTTCAGCGATTCAGACGTATTTTTTACTCTTTTGGCAAAAATAATTGTCTTTCAGGGCTTGTTAAAATTCCAAAATTATTTTTATTTCTGAGTCTCTAGAGGGGGATGAATCCCTCTAGTCACCCCCCCCCCTTCATAGTAACGCCACTGCCTGTATAATATAGGACAAAGTTACTTGAGTAGTTTCAATGCATGCCAGAATCGATGCAAGACGTAGTAACGACTTGGCTCGTGCATCAACAATTGCAGGTGCATGTGCATTCTGGAAAATTGCATCGCTGCATAGATGAAGCTTACATTCGTATTGTGCCGACGATTGCTTCTATTATTACAATGTGCCCATTTTATATGTCTCTTTCCTTTGCATCTGTATCTTTTCAAGAATGTAGAGTACTTTCTGAGAATGCAGTACGCCTTTTGTTCTACTTCGACGAACGTAATGTCTATGCCAGTGGTCATTTGTCTGAGTGGCTATCGCAGTTATTCCTTGCAGCTTTGGAAATTAGTTGCAGGATCGAAATTCGCAAAGTAAAGTGCAGGTATATTCGAAGAAGAGGTTTTTATTCCCTCTGGAGGGGATCAGGTGGATTAATCTTCTTCCAGAGAATGATAATTATTGGACATGAAGTTGTTTATCAAATTGTTTATTATGAAATCAGTAGAAGACCTTGTTGAAAATTGATCGAACGATAATAATTTTTGAACATTACAAAGTGATTCAACGTAATTCTTTAAATAATATGATGAGTCATCAATAACCAAAGTCAATCAATAGTATAAAGTTAAATAATAAAATTATTGAATGATAAAATAATAAAATAATAATAATAATAATAATAATAATAATAATAATAATAATAATAATAATAATAATAATATTGAGACATATAAATAACAATACAATCACAGTAATATCAATGAATACAGATACTATCTGTATTCATTGGTAATATTCAACGTGATTAGTTTGAAATATTAAATAAATTCTTCCTTTGCGAATTAATTATTTTGGATTGTTTAAAGAGACAAAAGCAATATAACAGTTGGTAAAAAATAAATAAACTTGTTAAAGTTTTTTAAACTTTTGTTTGTGATTTCTATTTTAGAATTCATTTCATTTATTACAAAAACACAATAAAGTAAAAATAAAACAGGCACAGCCCACTACTACTTTCTTTATAAATTTACAGTTAAAAAATCCTAATTTCAGTTTATGACCAAGTTTATTTAGAAATTCAACTTTGAAGTACAATTCCTGAATTGAAGGAATTGATTTAAAAAGGGTCAAAGTCTTTTTTGTGAAAATACAAGAAGCAGTTAATAACGGAACCTTGAATGTAATGCAACTTCCCTGACAAATGTATTATTTCAAAGTGTCGTTACAGACCGACCTATTAGTCATCATGAAGAGAGAATCACAACATCCCATTTTTTTCCAAAGCATAACTGAGTTACGTCTTGAGAATAACATGTCAAAAAATCTTCTTCGGCTTTTTCAGTTCTGTTTTTTGAAGTATCAATTTTTAAAGTTTTCAACAATTGAAATTATTTTCAATTATTGATTTCCCATTCATTGTAATTCACCTAATCACATGATGTTAAAAACATGTGCCTGAGTAAATTTTGTGAATTAGAAGTGAATAAATTAGAGTCATAAGATAACAATTCTGTAATAGTTTATGCATAAGTAGCTCTCATAAGTTTTGTTTAGACAGATTGGTTTCTATGTATTGTACATTTGACGCCTAGTGTGATCGGACTCCCCCAATTTGGTTCCCATGATGTTTAAGTTCTTATCTTTCTATAATTATGAGCTATTAGTACTCAATTATTTTGTTACACTCGAACATTGTGTGCTAGGGCCTTCAGGGCATATTCCTTCAGTGTCCCTTGACTCGAGGGAATTTTAAAATACCTTCTGAATAAAGGAATTTCAAGGGATCCTCAAATTCAAGACACTGAAAGAAAATTCATAAATTCGGGACTTACTATTTCACTCACACTTGACACTTAACTCACCTCCTGTTGATGCGAAAAAAGGCTCAGGGATTCTTGTAATCAAATTAATTACATCAAGATCATAAGTTCACACACAATCAAGTACGGTAACGTTGAACATTTTACAGTAGAAACAATTATTAGTCTGGGCGCACAGGCGTTTGGTAGTCAGCCATGGCGCGGTATGGAGAGGGGAGTGTTTATCGCTCATTTCTAAAAACATGTGGCCCGTGCGACGCTGCAGATGTCTTCAAGGTCAACTAGTCAACTTTTAGCAGGACGGCTAGTAGTGAAACCAGAGCCACGCGCCCAGAGTAATTGTTTCCACTGTAATTTGCGGGGGAGGCTACAGTAATCGTGCAGAAGAATATTACACTGAATAATATTAAACAAAATATTTCTCGAAAATCTCCCATTCCGCATTTTTCAAGATAATAAATATATGAAAAATTTGAGAGTCACATGTAATAGTTATACATAATACTATACTAAGGCTCACATATGCATACAGGCTTACAAGAAGAACATGATGCAAGTATATGATAAAAAAATTTAAGACAAAATTTCATGTACGGGTTGACAAGATTCTTGTGATATCATAACCTTTAATCTCATTCTTCCATGTGTCATGCTAGTGCTGAAATGTTTAGAATGATATTTTCTGACTAACACTCAGTTTACTGCAATTAGGTGGATTATATGTGATGTTTTCCATTACGAAATATTAGAACTGACTCTTATAGTCACTTATACTGGAGATGTGTTTCGCTTCTAAAAAGAAGCTTCTTCAGTGTATACTTTCCCTCCTGAATATTATCAGAGTCGAATCAGTTTGGACCAGTTGTGGTCGAAGCACTGAAATTGTGGTGGAGGGGCACAAGTTAGCTTTGTTGACCTTTTTTACGTTGTCCCTCCTTCCTATAGTGAATTACAGTGAATTTCCGATTTTGGGGGCGTCATGACCCACATGACGAACTCATGGGACCGCCCTTGGTTGAAGCTTCACTAAACTGCATCTTCTTGAATGAGTGTTTGTTGTTTTCTATAATTTGTAGTAATAAGGGTGGTCCTAGTGAGACAAATTTAGTAATTTTACTGGGGAAAATGTAAAAAAGAGGGAAATCTCATCAAAAAAGTTAGCAAATTCGCAATTTAAGACACCCCCCTCAAAATTTTGGAAATTCTCTGATAAAGGGGTAGAAAGAAGAAGCAATTTTGAAAAAAAGGTCAATCCATGATTCCCCATACTAAACTTCTAGCTATGACCGCTCTTGGTCAGTAAACGCCTACGGTACGGTTTTCCAAAAAAATTGATATTGATTGATTTGATTTTGAAGAAATAAGAAGACTAAGAATAAGATTTCTCCCTTTTTTACATCTTTCCTAGAAGCATTACTAAATTTGGCTCCCTGGGACCACCATTACTACAACAAATTATGGAAAACAATAATAAGAAAGACAGTATTTTTTTCATACTAGAAGCCACTTTCTAAGAGAAGCTTGAGAAGCCTGCAATATAGTGTACAGTAAATTGAAGAAATAATAACGTATTTTTTCAATGTATTACAGAATTTTTGCCAATCACAATGCCAAGTATCTGATAATAAGTTTTGTTGAGAAATCGCCAAAATGAACGGTTCTATTTGAAAGTGAAGATCAGTCAATGTCACCGTTGCTCTCAAGGTCACGGTTGCGGTCGAGGTCAGGCGAACGAGCCCCGCTCAATGTCACCAAATACCGTAACTGACGACAGCTAAGCTACTCGTTTTCACTCTCCCACTTTCTTCTTCTACTGCTTGGTTCTCTTCTTCCACTTTTTGCTACTTCGCCCTCTTTCTCCTGCCCTTCTTCTTGTTCTCCTTTTCCCTCTCCACCGTTCCTTCTTCTCTTCCACCTCCTACCCCTCCTCTTCATCCACCAGCTCCTCCTCCTCATCCTTCTACTTCACCACCTCCTCCTCCTCATCCTTCTTCTTCATCACCTCCTCCTCCTCCTGCACCTCACTATTTTTTTATTTTTCTTCGTTATGACCTTTTTGTACTTCGTTTCCTTCCCTTCTTCTTCATTTTCTTCATTCTCTTCCTCCTGACCTTCATCTTGTTTTTCTTTTTCCTCTCCTCCTCCTTATCATGCTTCTTTCTTACCTCTTCTCACTTTCAATTCTTCATCCTGTTCTCCTTCTCGTTTGTTATGCATTTTCTTGTACACTTATGAATCCTATCATTATCTCTTCATTAATGGACGGAATCATTTAAAATATATAATAAAAAATTATAATAAGGTTCTCAACACTAGAATGCAGCCTTAACACTAGAACGACGGGGGCGGTCATTTTGAGCGCAAATTAATTTTAAGTCTTGATTTCAAGTGAACGTATGATTCAAACGTTTTCAAATTTCAAGACTTCTCTTATTTTAATGAGATCTATCGACTATCCCTAACCTAAGAGCTAAAGGTACTCACCCATTCCACTCGATCCCTTGCCACATCAAATCTAAATCTATACAACATGAATAGTTCACCTGAAAGAAGAGACAGAAGGCGACCCACTGGTAGAAGCGGTAGACCCGGCGATCGGCCGGATTGCCGCCGCGGGTGTTGTCCACACCGGGATAGGGCACGTCCACACCTACTTTCCGTGTGAATGCGGCCTGGACGGTGTAGGTGGAGTGTATCCAGCACCAGGTGTCAATGACCTCGGCCGGAATGTCCTTGCCGTGCACGCACTCTATCGGATTTCCGACGAACTGTTTGGCGGCCAGCATCAGGCAGCAGGCAATAAGTGCCGACGTGGTCACGCGGTAGTGGAGGCGGAAAACTGTCGAGTCTATGTGCGTGCGACGGATTTTGAAGACGCTCTTCACCCCCCCAAACACGTCCAGCATTGTCCCAATCGTCATGATTATTCTGGCTGGGTCCCCCCCTGCGGTCAAGAGCCTAGGACGCGCCTAGGCTCCGACCTGCTTGCTATACAAGAAACGCTGGCGCGAGGCTGTCGAGAAAAAAAATTGTTGCGTTTTTTGATAACTTGATGTTTCAATTGTTGTGAATTTGATGTTAATAAATCAGGGGGATAAATTGTTATCAATGTGATTGAGGGACTTCAATTGATGTTGATTTGGAAAATTTAAAATTTTTGTCAAGTTGAAATGGGGGTCATTAACTGATTGGACACTGATTTTTGTTTTTATTTTTTTTTAGGATATATCCCACATATGTCTGAGACCTGTGCGTAGGTAATGAGTTGATTGATGAGTTGGACCTACAGTTTTAGGTGGGTTCTGAACCACCGGGAAGTGATTTTACAGCAGAAACAGTGTCCTTTTTGCTAGCCAATCTATTCGGTCACCCTTACAAAGAGTGCCCAGGAGAACGCAGCTTATATTTATCTGATAATCTAATTGAACAGATACCTGCGACTGCGCACGACTATCACTTCCCTAAGATATGTTTGTGATTGAGTTGTATCCATAATTAATGAGAGGGTTATTATTGTTATCGACGTGAATGAATATTGATAGGACTTCAGTATATTTGATTTCTTCACAAAAAACTCTGACAAAAGGCTATTAGGAGACATTATTGCATTTATTGAGAGTTCTATGTCGGTTTAAAATGGGACTCGATTTTTGACGTAAACGCTAATAAAGTAACGTTAATAATACGAATACGGCCCCCAATGATAGATTATTGAATGGAAACAATATAATTGGTGAGGGGATTCGTCTTACGGAGTTTCTTTATGATAACAAAAACAATTTCCAATGAAAAATATGATTACAGATCATCGCATTAAACAAACGTGGATGATAGAGTACATTTTTTTTGAAGGATGAAGCCCACATAGGTCTGAAACCAGTGCGTGGGTCATGAGTTGGATGATGATGATTGGTGTTTTGAACCTAGAACTGCGAGTCTACAATTTTTTAATGTTCATTAGATCAAATTGAGGTAATAAATTTCGAAAAAATCTCTGGGTTCAAGCTTTCAAATTTATTATGCATTTTATCAATGTCTACCAATGCCTACCAATGTCGGCTTCAATTTTGAGCTAAGCTTGATAATTCTTGACAGAAAAGAGTGCTAATAAGTTGTATGCCTATAAAAATAAGATCAAAAGTAAAATGTTGACGTTCGACATTACTTTTTCACTTGATATTCAAATAGCTATTAAACATAAACTTTACTTGTGAATTCAAAACTCATTTATTCGTGTGAAGGCCATTTCGCATTGTTAAAATACTAACTTTTCATGTGAAATTTAACGACTTGCAGTCAAATACTTGATATTATTTTGATATATATAGTCAAATATTTGACTGCAAGTCGTTAAATTTCACATGAAAAGTTAATATTAACAACGCAGTTCGTCATTGAAAAAGAAATCCAGGAATGTTAAAATACTTCCCCAAACACGGCTGGAGGCCTACTCCGGACACGGGTCTGAGCAAACGTTCCAACAGTGCGAAATGGCCATCACACGGATAAGTGAGTGTTGAAATCACTGGTATATTTTATTATTTTTTCATCATATTTTTATTATTTTTCATATTTTATAAACAAAAATCTTAAATAATATATAGCCTAATTCTTATTTGCTTGTGTATGTCACTGGACTCCTCCCAAACGGCTTGACTGATTTTGTTGAAATATTTTGTGTGTTTGTAGATTCGAGAATGGTTTATATTTGCAAAAAGGATAAATGTACCCTTAGAGGATAAGTCAACAGTTTTTAATCATATGGTAGGCCCCTTAGCGGCGTTATTTAAGCTGTCTGGAAAGCAAAGACATTGCATTTACCATGTAGTCGGAGCCTTGCAATCATCTAGGAACATTTATGACTGGGTATGATGCAATGTAATCATCTGTTACCCAATACAGCTAGAAATTTGAAATTTGATATGTAGCCCCAGTGGGACGTAGCGAATAATAAAATAAAAAACCTAGCTTCTACCCTAATAGTCGTAGGAGGCTTAAATTTGAAATGTTCCTTCATTCAGAGGTGGTGAGTAAGAAAACAACTGAGGAGGCCTCTCTGATCAGCTGGAAGAGCCCTAGGACTACTTTTTTCTTTTTTTCCGGAGGATGAAGCCCACATATGTCTGAGACCTGTGCGCGGGTAATAAACTGGATGATGGTGATTGATGAGTTGGACCTACAATTTTAGGTGGGTTCCGAACCGCCGGGAAGTGATTTTAAAGTGGAAAACCATCTTTTTAACTGACAAATTCAATTGGTCACCCTTACAAATTGCGCCCAGGAGGCTATTCATTCTTCTCTATCTCTTTAAAAAAAAGTTAACGATTTTAAAAGCTATCATTGAAAATTTATATCATCAAAACTGCTTGGCGGAAACTCTGTGATGATTATAATTGTTTCAAGTATAATGACTGAATAATTATAATTAGATTTTTTCAAGTATATAATTAGTGGCTTAATATTCATTAAATTTTCTTCGAATCTATCATCAACCATGGTTATTTTGGGATATTGATTGGAAGCTCTTAAATAGACCTACTCGAATTTTAGTGAATGAAGCCTGAAACTAACAACAAATGAAATATTGATCGAGAACCCCTCAATAGATTTAATGGAAACTTAGTTTGAAACCAATAGAAATAAAATTTGTATATTAGTCCCCGTTGAAAAATAGCTATTTGTGTAACTAGAGCCGAAGGCGAGTGAAAAAAGTTTCTCGAGAGCAGAAACAATACTTTGCGCTCGTATTACACATTAAATTTTTCCTACAGTAATGTAAACAGAACAAACCAGGACATACATAACCTCACAATTCCTCACATAACCTATCTTCGAATCAAATCGATTTCAACAACAACGACTATTGCGCAGCTGAAGCAGAGTAGCCAACCTATTTTTGAATGCAGAATAAGGAACCTGCGTATTACATGCTCACTATTTTGTGTTGTTAGGTTGCAAATCTGGAGTGCGGAAAAGTACTTTCCCGCACTGGAATTTACTTTCCCGCACTAGTGCAGGAATAGACTATTTTGCGTGCTACAGTTAGTGCAAAAATAGGCACTTTTTCGGGTCGCTGTAGGAAAAAATTATTTTCCAACTATTCACCAACAACTACACGAGTATTTCTTATTTATTTACTCGAATCCTGTATTTATATACTGTGAAAAAAAAACATGTAGTCATGATTTTTCTCATCAATCATCTATTACAATACAAAACATTCCATAACACAAACTGGTGCAGAGAACTGAAATTCTACTTGGATGAAGATTTTTTAGAAATGGGAATGAGTAGCAGGGGGCCGTATTTATGAACATTCGTTCAGTGTAATGACCTTGACCTTGACTTGAGGAAATCTTGAAATGCATTCAGTACAGATGCATTTCAAGAGTCCCTCGAGTCAAGAGACACTAGAGGAACGTCCATAAATAATACTTCGCAGGATGTTTTCTGTGTGAAACTGTGTTATGATTGTAAGGCGCCTGTATATTTGCGTCTTCCTGTCCCGGAAGTAGCACATGTACGGTAGCAAATGTTTTTAAATTTTTCTAGTGTCATATAATTATTTCATCACTTTAGCAGAAACTCGACATATTTAAATGTTGATATTTAGAGATAATAAAAAATATAATAGATATTTTTTTATTATTTGAGTACTATAAATATTAGATTTTAAGTTATTTTATAAAAAAGTAAAGTGTGTACCAAACCCATTGATAATGTAAGAGGTAACTGGGAAGTTGAAGTTTAACTATTTCCAATTTTTTTTTTGTTGCTGATGATGCCCACATGAGTCCGAGACTTGTGCGTGGGGAATGAGGTGAATGATTACACATAAATGCCTGATGGTGGAGCGAGATTCGAATCCACGACCGCTTAAACGACAGCAAGCTGAAGTTGCGACGCCCCAACCAACTGCGCTAAGCGGCCCGCCAAATTCGTTAAAAGGTTTTTAAAACTGAGATATGAGGTTGAGGTTCAAAGAGAATCATCGATCTTTAAAATCACTAACAGTTAAATAATTTAGTTAGGTTTTCACTGCTGAATTGGTTTCTTTAAAAAATTTGAACTTTTTAAATAGCTAAGGAAATATGTTTAATTTTTAAAATGACAATATGGACGATGAATAAATCTGAAAAATGAATGAACTAGGTATTTAAAGTGCTTGACACATTTTAGACAATCCAAATCAGTTATTGAAACATTTGAAACTTGAATGATGCAACAAACATTTATGCTATCACACACAGATCAACTTGTGCAAATACACTTATTTGATAACTTGCGACATCAATTCTGTGCTCACACGTGTATATCATTCAAGTGAATAGAAAATCAATTTTGACTTACAAGAGAGCAGACATCAGTTGCTTATTCATGGAAGATTCACTGCAGATGAGTTTGATGTAATAAACATTTTTTTACAAATATATCTCCTTTTACTCTTCTATCGAGCTAAGCATATACATACAGTCCATTTTCTACTGTATAATATTTTAAATTGATATAATAAACACAACTTTTTTTAATATTTCTTAATATTATACTCTTTTTTCAACTCTAGCTTAACATACATATACAGTCCATTTTCTACTGTATAATATTTTTTAATTGATATAATAAACACAACTTTTTTTAATATTTCTTAATATTATACTCTTTTTTCAACTCTAGCTTAACATACATATACAGTCCATTTTCCAGTCTAATATTCCCATACTCATATTTATCAACACTAGCTTCCAAATTATATAGTCATAGTTGAATTATAAAATATAAATATAGTCATAGTTAAATTATAAAATATATAGTCATAGTTTAATTATGTCTATATGCTATCATTTTCACAGTATAGATATCAGCTCTATGTTTTATCAGGCCTATTCAAGAAAATTCTACATGAAACGATTTTGATGGGAGGATTCTGTACAAATCTTATGATGAGTAGATGTAGTACTTTTTTCTGTCTGTGATGTTTTCCATGATGAAATACTTGATGAGCAATCTAATTCATGGAACTTTATTTCTATTTAAATTATGATTTTCACTCACTTATACTGATGATACTGGAGGGATGCATTTCACTTTTTAAGAAGCTGATGGAGCTTCGTTTTAGAAGTGAAATGCATCTCTCCATTATAAGTGACTAAAAATCCTATTTCAAATAGGAATATAAAGTCAAATTTGACATTAGATTGTACTTTTTTCTATAAGGTAATAAAATGGACGAATTCAAGCTCATAACTTGATTTGGTTTTAGTAACTTGAGTACGTTTCTACTAGTACTTTAAAAATAAAGTAAATTGATTGATTCTTATCAACCTCTCTTGAAAAAATCCAACTTCTGTCACCGATTTCGGTTTTTTATTTGAAAGGCGCAATAGTTCAGAATCAATAGATGAAGATCTATACACATTGCTCCCAGTAACACAATTCCCTGTCCAATACTGATACATAATCATAGCAATTTGAAATAGAAAAGAGCTTCAGTGAAGAATCATTAACAACAAAAGCAACAAATGAAAAGGATTATTCTTGAATGGGGGTGATTTAATAAAAAATATTAGTAACAACTTCATTTCAATCATTAGCAATCAATTGCAATTTGTAAATTGGGTTTCCTTAATTCAATAAATATGTACATAGAAGTTGAAATATTGGAATTTCATTCCACATTTGAAGGGGAAATAATTCTTGCCTTATAAAAAATGTTTACAGCTTTCAACTATCTTTCCATGCCACATATTGCCAGACTCAACTAATCATCCATTAAATCCACTAAAAATAGTCGAGCTCACTGAAAATAGATAAATCCAATAGAAGTATGAAAATCTACTCAATGATCAAAGAAATCTTATCGGTAAATTCAGTGTATTGACCATAAAATATTCAAACTTCAAGATAGACATGGATTGATTTGATTCTGAAAATACTATTGATGATTTCTTGAAATGGTTCATAAATGAATGATCTCTACATCTAAAAGTCTACCAGCTAAACATGAATATCTAACTTCATTCTACACAAGATGCATTACAACGTTCATGGTTAGCTAGATGTAAAAAGGTTATGTGAAGGTCTACTTTGATAACATTGATTTCTACAAATTGTAAGCTAGAAGCAAGTTGGCTCAGCTATTAGATGTTTGATATGAGATATCTGATTTTATATTTTGAAAAATAACATTGGATGTGAGAAATTAAAAGTTATGGATATGGAACTGTCTCATATATTGGAAACAAAGGTCATACATGTTAATAATAATATCAATTAATATTATCAATAATGTTATAAATTTTGGACTGCAAGAGCTAATGGTGATGAAAAATTATAGCATATGAAAAAACTGCCTAATGTACTAATAAATCATTGGATTTTTGTTTCAGTATGATTAATGGATAATAAATATCTGTTCCATAAAAATTTTTGGTAACGAAAATAATTGTTTTTTTTTAATTCAAGAACTTTCTACAGTATTACACCTACAATGAAACTACAATGTTCTCATACTAATTTATGAGCTCTAATCAATATCATGATGCTGTAAGTTGATCAAGTCTACCTGTTATCACCCACAGACCTCCAATTCCACCCTTTAAAATATTTAAATCACATAATAAATTATTACCAATTCCTTGAACTTCCAAGGAATGACAATTATTATGAAAGAATGAGAACAAAAATTCATTTAGGCTATTATTCTATCATTTCTATTCCAGATTTCCTCTTATTACTAAAAGTTGTTAATTATTATTGACTTCTATGATGTCTTATTTAGATTTCTATTTAGTGTTGAAGGATTGAAATGAGAAAAATATTATTTCTTTATATTTTTTTATTATGAATAATCTGCAATTATAATCTCGAGTTTCACAGATCATTATTTTATTCCAGTATAAAAAATCATATTCTTCTAATACTCTAGTTCTAGTTCTTGTAGTACTAATATCACTGATGATACAAGAATGATTTTTTATAGCTTTTTCAATGTAGGCACTACCAATCCTGTTCTTCTTCACTTCACACAAATTGATCAGTTTATTCTTTTCTCAAGCTCAACTTCAATCACCTCCTCATGCCTTATTTCTTGTATGGTTAATTACACAATATATATTCAGGGAATCTGCATTCAGTGTATTACATTGTGTGAAACCTATATAGGAGTGCTGTATTGGATGTGTCATGCTGTTATGTTCATGCTGAAATTCCATGTTGTATAGAAAGAATGTTTTCATAAAAAATGTATCTCAATGTAAAATCATTCTAAATTGATATTTGTGTTTGTTGGCACCATTGTGTTTTGTTAAAGATTTTTTTTAATTAATTCAAAATTAGAAATATTATTTATAAAATGAAGGTTGGATGGAATGAAGAATGTAGAATAAATATTATTTTGTTAGCTTAGTTATGAAGATATAAACTTCACAATAAAGCAAGCTGATGTATGAACAGTAAAAGCATGCAAGATATGAAATAATATTCTAGATAGAAGTAGAAGGAAGATATAAATTTATTGTTTAAAAAAAAGGCAAAACAAGATATAGAAGAGCTAAATTATCTGAATAAAGCAATGAATTGAATTGAATAAGAATGGTATTTCTTCTATTAGAAAAGTGGCTATGATGTAAAAAGCTTTCCATTGGTTTGCTTCATTTCAATTTGAAATGTTTATTATGACATTCTCTTTTATGTTTGAAACAATCCAAAAAAAGGAAATAGACAGAGAAGAAGATATTTGAAAAAACAGCTAGATCTAAATAATTGAGAAAGACAGAAAATTGAGAACAATATTGAGAAAGAGACAGATTAAAAAAAAAATTGAAAGTTATTTTATTCATAGCAATAAGCAGTATTATAACTCGTTTTTGGGGCTTACGCTCATTTATATTTCATGGTTTCATTTATATTTATCTAAAAGGGTGAATTTGGATTATGAATTATTGATATTGATTTATTTATATGTTTCATTCTATCAGTAAGTTTTAAAATGGATCAAAAACATAAAAAGGATCATATTTGATGCTACTGCTTATTAGTTTATTAGTAATGCTACTGTTCATTTTGAGGTTATGCAATATAGTGTAGGCATTATCTGATTTTTGTCAATGTTCAAGTGTGTCATTACCTATGTAGGACTTGTGTTAAATGGTGTACAAAAAGATGAAACTGATTTTGAAAAACATTTATTTTAAAAATTTAGAATAAATTCTTGTTTTGTTTCAATAAAATTCAGACTGTTGGAGTGCTTAATTTTTTATTCATCATAACTGTAAATGATTTTCAATTGTGTATTACTGTGTTATTTCTAAAATAAATATTTGTGCATTGTTCTAGAAGAAATTACAATCGACTAAAATATTAATAATATTCTGCAGAGTATAAAAAGGGTTAAGGCCTTGAAATATCATTCTACATCTTTCAGTGAGCTAATATTTTAAGAGTGCTGTAAGACTTTAATTAACTGATTGCTTTTTCTCTATTACTTGCTTCTATTTCTATAATATACAAATAAATAAGGTCCTAAATAACTCAACTTGTACACCATTTTGATAAGTTTGAAGGGATTTACTGTTTGTAATGTGTGTTTTTTCTCAGAACAGAGTTTATTCTGGGTTTTTCTTCTGTTTTTTTATATTTTGAAAAGTATTGATTGACAATTTGAAGTTCAAGTGGATTGTACTCTTGAGTTATGTAGTTTGTGTAAAAATTTCTGTTGAGAATGTGGTTCTGGTTGGGTTTCCTGTAATTTAGATTTATATTTGTATTTGTTATGAAGTATGTAGTATACATTATACGTTGACCATACATCATATTATGAGTAGTTTGTATGGGATTTATGTCCTGCCACATGGTTTTGAGAGGAAGAAGCTTACTTCAACTTGATTGTTCTGATTTTTTATTATTTTTAACAATTTAGTGTAAATTTCAAGTGAATTTACAGTTTAGTGTATGTAATTTGTGCAAAACTTACTTTTAAAAATGTTGTTTTGGTGGAGTCTCCTATCTAGTCTTTTTTGTTTGTATGTACTATGAAGTATAATATAGCTTTTATACCATGCAGTATGAGTAGTTTATGCAGTTTCCTGATTTCATTGTTTGTGTTGATGAGTATTTAGCATATTATGAGCAGTTTGTTTAGAATTAACGATCTACAATTTGGTTTTGGTTTTGTCTTGATTGCTCTGATTTTTTATTATCTTCCATCATATTTTACTATTTGAGCGATTCAGTGTGAATTTCAAGTGGAATTTACAGTTAAGTGTCTGCAATTTGTGTGAAATTCATTGTCTAAGTGAGTTTTTTGGTGATTGGGAGTACATTTAGTATAATATAAAGTGAGGTTCTGGGTACTGGGGTACAAACTTTGTGCAATATTAACTTTACAGACTTTGGTTTTGGTTACTTGTACAATTTGGTGTCTAGTTCAAGAGGAATTTATAGATTTGTGTGATATTTACTGTCTAATCTAAAGTGTGTTTTTAGTGACTGGGGTTCATAGATCTGATAACAATTGTAAAGTCTGTGTTTTCGATTATTGGGTATCAAGTTAATTGGAATTTACTGTTTAGTGTAAGGAGTTTGTGTAAAATTTACTTTCTAAGTGTGTTTTCAGTGATGGGGGTACATTTTGACAAGCTAGCAGCAAATGCAGACAAAATGGTAGACTCCGGAAGGCTAGCAGTGATCATCACCTGGAAGAAGAGGCAGAAGGCGACCCACTGGTAAAAGCGGTAGACCTTGCGGTCGCCTGGACCGGCACCTCTGGTATTGTCCACTCCTGGATAAGGTACTTCAACTCCGATCTGTTTTGTGAATGCAGCGGGCACTGTGTAGGTGGAATGTATCCAGCACCATGTATTAATCACCTGCGGAGGCACGTCTAAACCGTGAACGCACTCTATCGGCGCACCGACGAACTGTTTTGCGGCCAACATCAGAAAGAAAGCCACCAGCACTGGGGAGGTCACTCTGTAGTGCAATCGAAACACTGAAGAGTCTGTGTAGGTCCGTTTGACCTTGAACAAGCTCTTGACCCCCCCAAAAATGTCCAGCATAGTTCCGATCGCCATCGTTGATCACTAGTTTTGAGCCTAGGTTGGGCACCTAGGCTCGCTTCCTTCACTATAGAAAAGGCACTAGGCTAGAAGAGACAAAAATTGGTTGTTTAGGTTCGCGAACACTGATGTGGGGTTTTCATACCGAGGTATGGGGTTTACACGGTTATAATACAAGAAGCCGAGGAGATTATCACTTGGTGAGTCACAATTGTAGCTTATTCAAACAAAAACCTAGTTATATTGGTAGGAAACTCTTCAAAAAGCTATCGCCGTTTTTAAAGAGTCTTCAAAATATAGAAGTATTTAAAAAACAATTTTAACTTTATTTAGTTAATAAAGCATTTCATAGTGTATAAGAGTTCCTTTCACATCAAATTAAAGCTCCGCCACAACTAATTGATATAGTAATAATTATGATAACTAATGTATAATGTATTAATCTGACTTGTCTTATACTCCCTAACTGGAGTCTCCAAGACTTAATCTAGAAAAATACAGTTGTTTCAGTTTGATTGTGAGGAGGGGCGATTCTTTAGAGTTTCACAAATACTACGGGAATATAAGGATGAGCCCATGTGGATCTGACTATTCCATTGTATCATTAAAAAGAACAAGATAGTATTTTTTGGCTTGAAAGTCTCTATTATAGACTACTATTTACTATATTCAGTGTTTCGTTTGAGTGAAAATAACTTTCAAATTTGTTGCCTTTGAGTGGAAAGGAATCATTCTATTATTCTTCGAGTGAAGTGTAGTAAATCTAAATTTTCAGCGTTAAAATCAACCTTAATGTTTTGGACAATATAACATCAGAAATATGTGAAGAGAGCAGTTTTGGACTGAGTCTGTTGCGCCTTCACATTCATTGTAATTTTGTCACAATAAATAAATAATTGTTGGATAATACACTAAAAATGAAATAAACAAATTTGAATTTAAGGTCTTATAAACGGTTATGAGATTTTGCCCATGTGGGTCTTATTATTTCATTATACCACTAAAAGTTGATTGCATCGTATGAACTAAAATTAAAATACACGAATTTAAATGTTACGTCTCAAAACTGTTCCCTGATACTGAAGTATAAATACACGTAGATGTGTTAATGTATACATTTTATTTTTGTGTTGGAAAAATAAGATAGGAAAGCTTGGGAGAATTTATTATTGATTTTATTGTAGTTAAAAACTTATCACTTTTCAGATAAACTTATATTTCAGGCTATTGACATTTTCAATAAACTATCATTGAAAATTGAAATACTCTTATTCTTAACCTAATTAATAAAATATCAAGTCAGACAACTGTCTCGTTTGGCATAAACTAAAATAGAAAAGATATTTTAAAAATCCATGTACGATTATCCAAATCCAAAACAGCAAAAAGGAAAATCAATTGATCTTTCACAATATTTATGCTTCCTAGAAAAATCTCTCTTCTCCAAAAATCTCTGTTTTACTTTGTACTCTTCCTTCTCTTCAAATATTGATTATAATTTTCACTTCTATAATATTTAGTATACAGTGTTCCAACTTTATGAACTATTTTTATATCTGTTTGAATATTGTATGGGATATGTATTTCTAGTGGAATGATAATTAATTTATCTATTGTAAAATGTTTCAGAAGTTCATGTAGGTTTGCATTTTGAATATGCTTAGCAAAGATCATATTATTATAGGCTATGTATTTTCAGTTCAATTATTGTTATTCGTGGTGAAGTGTTGCAGTAGTTAATGTAGTATTTAGATTTGCCTTTGATCAAGCTTATGTATGCATTTATTTATACATGTGTGTTTATTTTTCCATTGATTTAATCATTATTAAACCATTATCTGATCATTATTATTCTAACATTCAATTATTATTTACACAAGTTGTGATAGCACTTAAAGGAACTCGAAATTAATAGATTTTGTTTATGTAATTTGTCAGTTTGTTCATTTGTAGTCACTTCAAACTAACTTGTGAGATACGAGCCGATATGGCCAAGTTAAAAATGAATGCTGCTGTACAGAAAGGTCTCCATGGTCTAGTGTTTAAGGCGCCCGACCGGCAATTGGGAGGTCCGTGGTTCGATTCCCGGTGGTGACTGATAGTTTTGTACAGTAGCAGTCATCGATTTCCATCAGCTATTCAATACTGTTGTCAATATCCGCCATTGCGGAAGTCTTCAGTATAAACTAATTGCACTTCTAGGGATTCGAAATTAATAAATTCTGTTTATTATTTTTAGCTCTTATTTACAACTTCAGGAATAATAATTGGCACATATGATAGACTTCATCTTGGGCACAAAATACCAGAATGAACACAACAAATAAACAAAAACAAATTGCTCTGCTCACTATGAGTTCTATATTGAAATTATTTTCAATATAAGCTGTGACTTGCCTACTATTTAGTGGACTTAGCTCTAAAGTGTAGTGCGTTTCTCAAAGCGTTGTGAAAACCAACATTATTACGGTAAAAGCACTGATTTTAGACTAGTTATTTATAATAATCTAGCTTTGCGTGATCAATGTGGAAGCATTAAAAAGTATTTTCAAGAAATCCATGTCTATAAGACAGCATTTGAATATTTTGACCTTGTACAATGGTGATAAATCCCCCGATGCATGTGGGTAGACCCAGGTTCCTGATTTGATAATTGCTGGTAGAAAGAATTTTAAGTGTTTCTAACTTTGCTTATTTTCTAATCAACTCTCAGTTTTAAAATTGGATCACAATATTAATCTTCAAACTCTATTTTGTTTTTCATGACGAAATACTTGACGAACAATCCAATATCGAATTGTCATTGTATTCAAGTTGAAATTCAAATTGGCCAGCAAAAAAGACACTGTTCTCTGCTGAAAATCACTTCCCGGTGGTTCGGAACCCAACTAAAACTGTAGGTCCAACTCATCAATCACCATCATCCAACTCATTACTCACGCACAGGTCTCAGACCTATGTGGGCTTCATCCTTAAAAAAAAAAATGCAGTGAGAGTTTCAACAATAGATTGTCCATCCGTTTATTATTTTTATTATTTATTTAATACTAAATGTATGGAAGCATATAGGCATACGCATGGGGCTGCTTCATTGACACAATATAACATATGATTTTTATTTTTGCTTCTTGATAACATTGATGATTATTATATTATTATTATAGATTATAATAATAATATGATTATTATAGATGGATCAAGACTACAAGGTACGTATTCTTGAACGTAGATTCTTCTGATTCTCGAGGATCTCTTTAAATACATTTCAGATAGAGGCATTTGAGGAGATCCTTGAGTCAACTGAAGGAACATTCATGAAAACGGCCGTGGCCTGCTACCAATGGAGGTCACAGAGGAAGTCATAGATGTTATGACCTCTTTTTCTGCTGGTACCACCCTTAGTTGCCACAATCACTTTTTTATAATAGCTACCAATGGAGGTCACAGAGGAAGTCATAGGTGTTATGACCTCTTCTTCTGCTGGTACCACCCTCAGTTGCCACAATCACTTTTTTATAATAGCACTCTTCAGGCTGCTAGATTATCATTATTATCAATCATAATTTTTTCACCTATTTCCATGGTAAATGAACTTAAAAATTCAAAATTGTATAAAATGTAATATTCATGAATATACCATGACCTTGACTGCATATCATTTAGCTTCATATTTTATTTTAATTCCTTAATTCTCTATTGTTCATGTTTGTTACTTTTCGGTTCTTGATTTTGACACTGATTACTCCTTGTTGCTCCTCCCACCAGTGGCAATGACTTGTTAGGGCCTTCAGCCAATCACAGATCTTCAATGAAGGTCAGCCTATGACAGGCACTTTCACCCTCAGCCAATAGTATCATTCGCAGTTTGTTTTTATAATATAACAAGCTACTCTGTACTTTAGTTTTAGTTTGTTTGAGATTGATAATGGTGTAACAACCGAAACTAGTATCTCAAGTTTTTTAATAAATGTGGTTGTGAAAACTTCTGGTCTTAATATTCATTATGGATATCTTCCACAATATCACCTTCGCTACAACAAAGAAATTTAAATGTGAAATTAGTAAAACACGTCAGTGTTATTCATGAAATTACTATGTCTGAATCTATGAAACACAATTACATACGTGGTAGCAGATTTCTGTCCATTCTAACATTTATTTGAAATATGTTTAATTGAATTGACAAAATCGGAATTCGCTATGAACCAAAGCAATGAAGTTTTTTCCATCAATAATTAGTTTGTGAAAATATGTGCAATGTTCCCAAAATGGCGATCTTCATTATTATTATTTTTTCCATTAATTGAATTTTCCTTACAAACGCTCGTTATTTCGTTTGTAAGAGCAACCTAGATCCTTTCCATACGAGGTAGACCAGACTACAATCTTGCTTTTTTTGGTGGATGAAGCCCACATAGGTTTGATACCTGTGCGTGGGTAATAAGTTGGATGATGGTGATTGATGAGTTGGATCCACTGTTTTAGATGGGCTCCGAACCTCCGGGAATTGATTTTAAAACAGGGAACAGAGTCTTTTTCGCTCACCAATCAAATCTGTCGCCTTCACAAAGAGTGCCCAGAAGTTTGTAGCTGACTGAACAGATACCGGCTACGGCTCCTGGCAAACACTTCATTTCAAAGCCATCCCTATCTGAAGCTAGACTTTCTAGAATATCACATTTTTGAGAGATTGAATAATCATTTCTTTGCTCCGCAAAAAATATAACATCAAATCACAGTCACTGATTGAATTCTTGGGTTACAAATCGGTGTTATTTGAGAATTGATTATCATTGAAAATAGCTGAGTTATAAAGATAATAAATTGGAGAAGTAATTATTATCACGTTTTCATCATTAAATTCCAGCTACAGTTTTATCGCCCAAAGTTTTATTAGGCCTACACAAAGTTTTATAAACACATAACCTTCAATTGCTCTGATATGAGGCTGATTATTACCCTGTCTAATAAGGCTAATCAACATCTTTCAACTTGGCCTTCTTGCAAAATCGAATTGCACTGAAAGGCCTAGTTACAACTTGGAAAAAAGCCCAAAAAGTCCGCATAAACTTCCATTGTACTTATGTTGGTCAAGAGATATTATATCTTGGATATTATCTCCTAATAGTGAAAAAAATGTGTATTGAAGTACTTATTGTCCCATCAATAAGATTGGTTCTGCGGATAGAAAAAAATATCCAATAAAGCTAGTAACTGGATCAGTTGTTCTTATCAAGAGATTGTAATGATGAGCGTTCTTTCAGTGTCTCTTGACTCTTGAAATGTCTCTTATCTTCTACTGATAGAGTAATTGTGCTTAAAAGCAGTTGACATCCCCTTGGTAAGATTAGTTCTAGAGAAAAACATTTTTCCAGTATTTTATTAAGTAAAACTAGGGATTGTACGAAGTAGTTGTCATACCAATTAGTTCTAGAGACAAAACGTTCCTACTCTGTTACAGGAAAAATTAGTTTAAAGTATTGAATCTCCGTCTACTATGATGGTCTAAAAAAAATATATACGGGACAAATTAGTTGAAAAAGTATTGAATCTCCGCCTGAGTTGGTCACTAGCATTTCACGTTGTGATCTTGGGTGAAACGGGGATATAATACGAAAATGGGGTCGATAACATGTCTATTTGAAGTTTTGTGATAGCGAAAAAAATATTCAAGAGCCTCCAACGAGCAATCGAAGCTGAAATCGATCTTGGAATTGCAATTCTCGAAATGGGAGCGGTGCTATCTAAAGGTCATTCGCTGAGTATTTCCATTCTCGATAAACGGTGGTGAGCAGAGGATTGGTCAATATTTGAATCTTCTCTCTTTCCTTCCATTTTCCCTCTTTTTCCATCTACTTCCCCCACTTTTCTCCCTTTCCTCACTAACACAATGGTTTGAAGGCAGAACCATTACAAAAATACAGTTTTCCACTATGAAATGAGCGCACGGATACTCCAATGAATTTGAATAAATATGCCTCCCGTTTTTCAATGAAATGATACAGGTGCTCTGTATGGTGACTGGATAATATACGAGTATATTATATATATGTATATTTTTGTATAAGAGTATATAATATGAGAATGAAGTACGTGATTGCTGTTCATAGTTTTTCACATGCGGTAGAATTTTTGTAAAAAATGATAAAGGAACACATAATTTTTTTTATCTACGACCATGTCATAATGTATACATTACAGTTTTACGATTGATGCCAAAACAGCTGTCTTTTCGAAATGCTTTTTGAAACCCGTTGCATAATGAGCTCATTATAGTACAGGTTCTACATTATAACACGGGTTCTGGACCAATCAGGAGCATTTTTGATGGAATCAATATCGTAATTCAATATTGTGAAACTATCAGCTGATTTGATCAAACTGCTACACCAGCTGCTTTAACCTAACAATCTACTATAACTTCTCGTATTTGAGATGAGAGGTTAGGTATCTCTGACAGTCACAGGTAAAATGAAATTGTTTTAATAAAATGTATACTAGTGGTTGTAGATAAAATAGTGTATGCAACGATTTTATTTGGTCATTAAAGCACTCGTGAGATATTTATAACACTCGCATTCGCTCGTGTTATAACTTACATCTAACTCGTGCCTTAATAAGGGTCAAAATAAAATCGTTGCATAAACTACTATTATAATTTCCAGTGTTTTTGGAATGCATTCGAATCTTATACTTGGAAATAAAGATCAAATATATCTATAAAATGGGAATCTATTTAGAATTAATCAGAATGTTGTAATAAAGAATAGTTTATCTGCATTTAACACCTAAATGTACCTTAAAATACCCAGTGCTTTTGGAATGCATTTCAATCTTATACTCTTGGAAATTAGGATCAAATACCTGGAAGATGAGAATTTATTTAGAATTAATCAGAATGTTGTAATAGAGAATAGTTTATTTGCATTTAACACCTAAACGTACCTAATTATACCCAGTTTTTTTGAAACCCATTTTAATCTTATACTTGGAATTAAGGATCAAATAACTGGAAGATGAGGATTTATCGCAGATAAATTAGAATTTTGAAATAGAGAATAGTGTAATTAATTTTTTTTTTAAGGATGAAGCCCACATAGGTCTGAAACCTTTGCGTGGATAATGCGTTGGATGATTGTGATTGATGAGCTGGACCTACAGTTTTAGGTGGGTTCCGAACCACCGGGAAGTGATTTCAGAGCAGAGAACAGTTTCCTTTTTGCTGGCCAATCTAATCGGTCACTTGTTTTAATATGTGATGAAGTGACTTTATAATAAATACCTAATGAGGGGATCTTGATACCTAAACGTTATGTGAGGGCTAAAAATGAAATAAATTATTTCTTCTCATAGGCATATAGTTGATTGATTCCGTTTCTTATCAATTTCTGTAATTTATCCTTCCGTTAATTTTTTCAATTTTTTATTTGAAAACTATCAATTCTCCTCTATTAGAAAGCCAAATGCCTTGATAAGTCAAGCTCTGATCTGGTAGGTACGTGGATGAATAAAAATGGATGTTTTATTCGAAAATATAAATTCTAAATTATCAGCAGGCCCAATATTTCAATTAATCATTCTCTCATCACCTCATAGCCTCATTACATTAATATGAGTTTCCACCAAGAAAAAGTCAATTCATGGATGAATAAGAATATAATATGGATTTATTTTATTCGAAAAATATCAACTCTCTATCATTAGTGGGCAAATCTTATGATAGAATCATTAGCGTCATAATTTCAATCCATCAAGTTTTTCTCAAGCAAAATGATAAATTGATGGATGGTTTCTAAGATGAATAGAATAGAAATTAATTTGAATTTGTATTCGCATAGAATCTTCCTCAACTTATTAATTTTATTTTGGTATCCAAAATGTATTTCATTCACTTGTATCTGTATTTTCAATAAGTTACTTCTGTATTTTCAATAAGACAATAAGTTACTTTAAAGTTGACGATTTTTAAGGTTTCTCATTGAGTTTTCCATGCTCTATGTATTGGTTTAATCGGCATATCTGATCTATTTCCATTCAAGAGATGAAGAGTATTTTAAATTTACATTTGACTCCACAAAGTTTATGACGTCAGTATGTTTTTTAAGACACTCTCTTCAATCAAATCAATCTTCCTTCACCAAATTCTCTCCACAAAATCCATGATGACTCATCTTCATTTACTTCAGTATTTTTTTACGGCACCCTATTCTCTTACAAAATACAAAACAAATCTTCATTTAAGTCTGCATGTTTTGAAACAACACTCCCTTCTATTTGTATTAGACAAATATAAAATTAATTTCTTCCAAACCTTTGAATAAATCAAGCTCTTGCCACGTAATCACTTCATTTCCTTGAGAAAATGGCGACAATTTTTGCAAATTGTGATAATTTGAAGCATGAACACAATGGGCCTCCTCATGGCTGGTGCAATAGTGTCTAGTCAGCAGAATCGGGGGTGCTACTTCACCTAATTTCATCGCCGATAGACAGCCGCCATTTTGTAAAAGATGCTCCTGACCCAGACAATGTTCAAAAATAATCGACACATCTTTGAAAAACGTTCAGACTGCATATTAATAAGTTCTGCTAACGTTTTGTGAAGCTATTTCTGAATTCGCAGATCAATATTTCGGCTAGCAAGATTGTTGAAAGGTTCTAATTCAGTCTGGATGGTTCTAATTCAGGTTTTGAAATTTTTTTTTGGAGGATGAAGCCCACTTAGGTCTGAGACCTGTGCGTGGGTAATGAGTTGGATGATGGTGATTGATGAGTTGGACCCACAGTTTTAGGTGGGTTCCGAACCACCGGGAAGTGACTTTACAGCAGAGAACAGTGTCTTTTTTGCTGGCCAATCTAATCGGTCACCGTTACAAACAGGACCTACGAGAACGCAGCTTATCTCTATCTCATTGAACAGATACCTGCTACGGCTCGCGGCTATCTCTTCCCTAATCTATTTCCTCTACTATTGGAAGTAGAGATTTGATAGTCTCGAAATTATGACAATTCATTTATTGAGATACAAAAAACAGAGGATACAAACATGCCGCAGACTTAGGACCGTATTTATGAACGTTCGTTTAGCTTCTCTTGACTGGAAGGAATCTTGAAATAATGCAATTGATTTATATAGGCATTTTTCAAGAGTACAGGGAAGTGATAGTCGCGAGCCGTAGCAGGTATCTGTTCAGTCAGATAGAAATAAGCTGCGTTCTCGTAGGACATGTTTGTAACGGTGTACGATTAGATTGGCCAGCAAAAAAGACACTGTTCTCTGCTGTAAAATCACTTCCCAGTGGTTCGGAACCCACCTAAAACTGTAGGTCCAACTCATCAATCACCATCATCCAACTCATCACCCAAGCACAGGTCTAAGACCTATGTGGGCTTCATCCTCAAAAAAAAAGTAAAGAACTTCATAAATAATAATACGGGGAAAAGGAGGCACTATTACCAGAGCGGTTCTGATGTTGAGGAATCATGTACTGTACTTCAATAGAATGACATAAATTAGAAATTTTCTTGTGAACTATTGTCATGGAGTAATTTTTGACAATCAACTTGAAAGACTGGAAATCTGCTCTTATTCTTGGTGGATTTCTAGTATAAATGATCATTCATAGAAGAAATAATTATAATAATAATAATTTCTCTGGATGATGGAAAACATATCCAGAGGAGTTTATTAATATAAGCTCAAAACATTACAATAATATATTATTCAATAGAAAAAACTGATTGCTAATTTGATTCCTGAATGTAAAAAATATGATTCCCCACTATAAAACTATGTGTCGGGGTGATCATTAGATCAAATAGAAGATAAGATATAGAAGATTATAGAAGAAATGATATTGCCTACAATATATTACAAATTACAGTCTTGGCCGAAGTTGGCCAAATTGGCCTTTCAAAGCTGAAATATAAGAACTTATAAGAACAAATTTTGAGGTGTTTATCTTATAAGGCTCATATTATTTTATGGTCCAAAAAGGTATTATTTTATGGTCCATCGTGCCCCTATAATCTAATTTTGGTCAGAGATAAAAATATATCTAATTTTTTTCCAAAAAGCAGGTTGATACCTTTGAATGATCATTCAAGTGAAAGCCGAGTGCCGTAGCAGGTATCTGTTCAATCAGAGATAAGCTACAAAATCCTGGGCGCTCTTTGTAAGAGTGACCGATTGGATTGGACAGCAAAAAAGACTGTACTCTGCTGTAAAATCACTTCCCGGTGGTTCGGAACCCACCTAAAAATGTAGGTCACTCACCAATCACCATCACTCAATTCATTACCCACACACAGGTCTCAGACCTATGTGGGCTTCATCCTACAAAAAAATATATAAGAACAAATTTTGAGGTGTTTAGGCATAATATCTTATGAGGCTCTTATTTTATGGTCCAAAATAGCTTTTTCAACCCCCTTTGCCAACTGAGTGCCCCTAAAATTCTGCGATAGGTCTTATCCAATTATTCACTTTGGTCTTAGATATAAATATATCTAAAATTTTTCCCAAAAAACCAGTTGATCCTTTAAATGATCATTCAAAGTTCAACCTATTTGAAAGAACCTATTCCCTGAAAACTTATATTGTTGTATGGAATAGTCTCACTTAAATTCACTTGATATATACATCTCACAAAATAAGACCTACTATAAAGTTGTTGAAGTAAATAGCAAGCATGTAGGCTCAAAAATCAGGCAAAATTTTGAAAAAGTTCATAGACCGAGTAGAGAGTGCGGGCATTGAAAGAAAAACAGATTTTTCTCTAAGAATACACATTATAGGGGCGTGTTTAATACAAGGCCTGCTTTCCCCATTCCTCTGTAATAATTAGCCCCAGGCATTTTTAGGAGCTTTTGGTGAAGAACTCAAAGAAACCATTGTACTGATCCACCATTGCGTAATGCTAGCGTTCTATACACACGTAGTTTTAACGTTTTTGTGACATGGTAGTCATGGTTTGCCAATGATTTCAAAGCTGTATGTTATTCTATTATCTTAGTTTTCAGCTCAAACGTCTTAGATTTTTAATTAACAGATAATAATCGATGAATGCGACTAGCAGATTCCAGTTCCAATTGGATCTTTGTTTGTAGAGTGTGACAGAACTCATTTGAAAACTCAATTGAATAATGGTCTATTTTTTATCTTTTTCTATCCATCTTTCCATTCTAGTCTATATTAATAGCAAAAAGTAATTGAAACGAGAAAAATAGTCATGAAATTGGCCTTTTTTCAATCTATTCCATTTTCTCCTTATCGGTTTCCTTCTCCTCCTCCTTCTCAAACCCTCATCACCTCTTCTTCCTCCTTCTCTTCCATCCCCAACTACTTCTCATACTTCTTCGCTAACACCTCCTCATCTTCCACCACCTTCTCCTCCTTCTTCTCATTCTCCTCCTCCTCCTTCACCATCTCCTCCTTCTTCTTTTTCATATTTTTCTTCTTCTTCTCCTCCTCCACGTCATTATTCTTCTCCTACTTCTTTTCTTCCTCCTCCTTTTCCTCCTCCTTCTCCTTCTCTTCCTCTTTCCTCCCTTTTCTTCACGTCCTCCTTCTCCTCCTCCTTTTTATTCTCCTTCTCCTCCTCCTCCTCCTCCACCTAATCCTCCTCCTTTTTCTTCTCCTACTCCTTCACCTCCTCCTCTACATCCTTCTCGAACTTCTTATCCTCCTCTTTCACCTCCTCCTCTTCCTTATTCTTCTTCTCCTCCTCCTCCTCCTCCTCCTCCTCTTCTTCCTCCTCATCTTCCTCGTTCTCATCCACATCCTCCTACATTTCCACATCCTCCTTTGCCTCCTTCTCTTCTTCCTCCTCCTCCTCCTTCACCACTTCCTCCTTCTAACCATTTCACTTATTTTTCTTCTTCTTCTTCCCCTTCTCCTCTTTCTCCTCCTAATCCTCTTCCTCATCCTCCTACACTCACTCCTCTCCTCCTCACTCCTATTTCTTTTCTCCATTTGTCTGAAATGAGTGTTATTGATAATAAACAAAGTTAAAACTCCAATTTCTGAAAAAATGAATAATAAAACTGATTGATAGAGGTGTTATAGACTCAGAGAGTATAGAAGAAGAACTTTTACTTGTATTCTCTCTGATTAGACTACCCAAAATGTTTGTTTTTTGTGTGTAGTGGGCTGAAAATTAAAAACACTAGTTTCAAGATTAGAAGTTGATGGAGAAGCTATAAATAGGCAGAAAAGAAGTAGAAGAAGAATAAGAATAAGAAAGAGTCGCGTTTAGTTTTACAGTGCCGGCGTTTATAGTTCGGTTGTCGGCCGCAAGATGGCGCTCGCCAATTAAAGTAGGCAGCGTCGTCGTAATTAGCTTAAAACACAATAGAAGCTCTACTCGACTACTTAAAACCGTCTACACAACCCTACCAAAGTAGCCCGGTGCCGTCTATACAAACGCAAAAACTGATAGAGAACACTGAATTTGCCTTAAATTAATTTGAAAACCTCAAAACTAATCTGCAACACGTATATAATCACTTCTTGGTAGTTGGGAACCCACCTAAAATTGTAGGTTCCACTTAGAAACGTCTACGCATCCCTACTTAATAGCCCAGTGCCGTTTGTATAAACTCAAATACTGATAGAGAACTCAGAATTTGTCTTAAATGAACTTGAAACCTCAAAAACGAGTTTACAGCACGTGCATAAACACTTCCTAGTGGTTTGGAACGCACCTAAAACTGTAGGTCCTACTTAAAAACGTCTACGCAACCCTCCCAAGTTGCCAAGTGCTGTCTATACAAGCTCAAAAACCGAAAGAAATTTCTCAATTTGTCTTAAATGGACCTAAAAACCACAAAATGAGCCTACAACATGTGCATAATCACTTCCTGGTGCTTCGGAACCCACATAAAACTGTAGGACCAATCATTTACCATCATCCAACTTACCACCCACACACAAGTTTCAGAGCTCTGTGGGCTTCATCCTCTGAAAAAAGAGTGCCTGCACAGTGGAGCATCCTATATTCGAGAATAATAACTACTGTAACGCAAACGCAAGCTATAGAATAGTGTGTAAGAGATTGGATCTGTGTGAACACCACCATTAAACACTTGATGTTTTTATTTACGCTGTTTCAGTCTGTCATACCCCATTCCACAGTATGTGTTTGATTTCAACTATTAATTCATCAAAGGTGCTATTCAACCAGAAATCATTAGAGCTTGTTAATAAGAAAAACCCCTTTTTTGTAATTTTTTATGAGGATGAAGCCCACATAGGTCTGAGACATGTGCTTGAGTAATGAGTTGGATGATGGTGATTAATTAGCTGATCCTACAGTTTTAGGTGGGTTTCGAACCACATATCACTTGGATGTGTGGTCATGAAACAATTATCTTCAGGCGAGTTTCCATACATGGGAAAAAAAGACAGTTTTATAAGAAGAGGATTTAAAGGAAACTGTAACTAAATCTGTAATCTAAGAACTTTTCTTATCTGTCAACAACTTCAACGGAAAATCAAATAACTTTTACTCGATTTTCCCCATATATCTTCAAAATTAAACATATTTTTTCCTCATAATGAAATTAAAACACTGATAACTTCCTAACAGAGTGCATAATATTTTACTTTTTCCTAATTATGAAACAGCTGCAGAGTGTCGTGGCAGGTATCTGCTCAATCAGAGATAAGCTACGAAACTCCTGGGCCAACTCTGTAACGGTGACCGATTGGATTGGCCAGCAAAAGAAACTCTGTTCTTTGCTGTAAAATCATCTTCCCGATGGTTCAGAACCCACCTTAAACTGTAGGTCCAACTTATCAATCACCATCATCCAATTCATTACACAAGCACAGGTCTCAGACCTATGTGGGCTTCATTCTCCAAAAAGAAATAAGAAAACTTATAACTTCCTATCACAGTACATAGATAGATAGATGAGTTGTTCATTTATAGATAATCAAATTACTTAGATACATTCATAAAGATACTAGATGATATCCAAAAGTGGAGATACAGTGGCAAATCACAACAATATCCGTTAATGCATTCTTATCTGATCACTAACTTGATAAGAGCCACAATTACCAGAGACCATCGTATTGCATGCCAAATGTTTGCCTATACTATCATTGTTAAGAGCTCATTGTTAGTTTCCAGCCTATGTTATAGAACAATGGTATAATTCTCTATTAAGCGCTCCTAGGAAAGCAAT
The DNA here is from genome assembly GCA_948455865.1 of Conomelus anceps. Lineage (NCBI taxonomy): Eukaryota > Metazoa > Arthropoda > Insecta > Hemiptera > Delphacidae > Conomelus > Conomelus anceps. The sequence continues at coordinate 54,538,072 of OX418223.1, read as the reverse complement.
ACAGTACCACAATCTAACTGCCGTTTCAGGTTGAATCTCAAAACATAATTCAGAAGAATATTTAGATCTTGTACACTGCTCTCTGTACAGCTGCTACAATTTATTAATCTATGTGCTGAACATTTGAAGATTACATTCATACAAGCAATTAACAAGTCAATTTAATGAATTGACAGAAAATCACAGTAGGAATTCTAAGGTTAAGCTTAGCGAAACAAACATAACAGCGCAAAGTGGTAAGTTATCTTAGCCGAGCTTTCCAGCCAACGTCTCACAGTTTGTATTAACACACCTGGAAATCCTAAACCCTCCTAGTGTCCCCTCCCTGAGAAGGGCCCTTCCCCCTTAATCCCCTCCTTCCGCACACTAATTAAAGATCGTGCTTCCAGCACTTCTTTCCCCTAAATACGGTTAGACAGCTTTTAAAATTCCGCTTCTCGAGGAGAGTCTAATAAAGACTGAGAAAAAACAGACTAAAACGAGACCCAAAGACTAATAAAAAGAAAGTTTGGTGGAAATCTGGTTTGCTGCCTCTATAATAACCGTTCCGATACAATTATAGGCCTCAGAAAAACGTTTATTCAATCAGCAGCTTGAGTTTCAGCGATTGGGGATCTGATCCCAAATTTTTGGATAAAACGATTTTTCTAGATTTTCTTGTGTTAGCTACTATGAAAAAATATTATAGGCCTGAGAAAAACGTTAATCTAAAAGCATCTAGAGATTCAGCTATTGTGACTTTGCTTCCAAATTTTGGAAAAACAAATAATAGAAATGGATGTGAAATTTGAATAAAAAGCATAAGATAGATTGAAACTTTATTAAGAAATAAGACAAACTGACCTGCTGAGAAAAATATTATCTATGAATTTGTTTCCAATATTTATTTATTAAAGTTTTGTGGTTATTGTTAGATAATTCGACACATTTTGAAAGCATAATGTCCCTATTGGAGTCTTGAACCACAAGCAGAAATATTTGATACGAAAGCATAATTTTCGGCAAGATTAACGTGAGTGAATAGTAGCTATTATCAATGTAAAGCCAAGCAAAAACTTTAATTGAGTAGGAATAAAATCTCAAGGGGCTGAACACATGGACACCTCTTTTTTACTCCTCTCTCGTTAGAGTGATCTTCTCTTTCTTTATTCCTCTCTCGTTAGAGCAAACTCCTCTTTCTCTACTCCTCTCTCGCTAGAGCAATCTCCTCTCTTTCTGCCCCTCTCGCTAGAGAAATCTCTTTTTTCTTCACTCCTTTCTCGCTAGAGCAATCTTTCTTTCTCTACTCCTCTCTTGCTAGATAAATCTTCTCTCTCTCTCTCTCTCTCACTCTCTCTCTCTCTACTCCTCTCTCACTAGAGCAATCTCTTTTTTCTTTACTCCTCTCGCTGAAGCAATCTCTTTTTCATCTACACCTCTCTCACTAGAGCAATCTCCTCTTTCTCCACTCCTTTCTCACTAGAGAAATCTCCTCTTTCTCTACTACTCTCTCGCTAGAGCAATCTCCTCTTTTTCTACTCCTCTCTCGCTAGAGTAATCTTTCTTTCTCTACTCCTCTCTTGCTAGAGAAATCTCCTCTTTCTCTCTACTCCTCTCTTGCTAGAGCAATCTCTTCTATTTCTACTCCTCTCGCTAGAGAAATCTCTTTTTTCTTTACTCCTCTCTCGCTGGAGCAATTTATTTTTCGTCTACTCCTCTCTCACTAGAGCAATCTCCTCTTTCTCCACTCCTCTCTTGCTAGAGAAATCTTCTCTTTCTCTACTCCTCTCTCGCTAGAGCAGTCTCCTCTTTTTCTACTCCTCTCTCGCTAGAGCAATCTTTCTTTCTCTACTCCTCTCTTGCTAGAGAAATCTCCTCTTTCTCTCTACTCCTCTCTCGCTAGAGCAATCTCCTCTCTTTCTACTCCTCTCTCGCTAGAGCAATCTCTTTCTTCTCTACTATTCTCACGCAAGAGCAACATCCTCTCTCTCTACTTATCTCTCTGTAGAGCGATCTTCTTTTTTTATTCCTCTCTCGCTAGAGCAATCTCCTCTTTTTCTATTTCTCTCTCACTAGAGCAATCTCAAAAACGTGTGACCCAATTATCTCTTTTATGAATGGATAGATAAGTTGTAACTGGTGCCAAAACTGCTCTCACAAGTTGCAAGAAATTTTGGCCACATGTCATAACACAGTACAGAACAAAGCATTGTCTCTAGAAGAGTAGAATGTCAATAACTTTCAGAGCTTGCTTGCCCCATGCAAGTATTTCGGCTGAAAGAAATAATGCTTGTTCTATTCAATGACCATGAAGCGATTCTCTTGTATTGATTTAACCACTTCTTGATAGAAACTGTTCGTCTCGAGTTCGCATCCTGGCTAGCTCTGACAGTTTTCTTAAATATACATGGGTTTTTAAACCATTGGCAAACATTTTTCTTCATAAATACGCATGTAGTATCTATTTATTCGTTTTAGAAACGCAATCAAGCAAATTCAGAACAGCCTATTGTTCAGAACTGCTCTCTTCACAAAATAATGTACAATTACAGATTTTTGACAGTAGAAGAATATCAATTTTGAGGCAGACTTAGGATTCAAAGCAGTAAAACAGTCCAATAGACCAAACAAGGTGGTTCGGAACCCACCTAAAACTGTAGGTCCAACTTATCAATCACCATCATCCAATCCATTACCCACCCACAGGTCTCAGACCTATGTGGGCTTCATCCTCCAAAAAATATATACTTTTCAATTTGGTTATAGTCTTAAATATTTAAGTCAGCATCGAGCCACATGATTGTTGATACAAATAATAAACAAAGCCTCAAACTAGAAATTAAACAAATAACCACATCTCTCCAATTTGCTTGCAAAACTTCACTATCAAATTTACAGAGTGTATCGAGTTTACAAATAAATTCTTCAATAATTTATTTTCAAGATTTTTCTCACAATCATAGAAACGCCAATATCAATAAATTAATGTAATTGACTGTATTCTCTCTAGACTGATAGATTATCAGAAGAGACAAACATTTCTCCAATGGCTTCTGACATAAAAATATTGAAGATTTCTTGAAACCATTCCAATGTACTACGTTATTATTGCATTGATTATGCTTATATTAGTTATTCAATATGTATTGAACAAATTAATGTACAATATGTATGCATTGTCATTTTTTAATATTTCAAACTTGTACCACATAACCTCTAAATTCAGTGCACCTATGAATTATTGTAAAAGGAAGAAAGATAAAGTTACTTATCTTAATTTTCTATTGTAAATTGTTATTAATTATTATTGAGATCTGTATGGATATTATATCAAAAATTCTCTGAATTTAGTTCACCTATGCATTGCAAAATAAATGAAATAGAAGCTACCAATCCTAATTTTTTATTGTAAATTATTGTTATTAAATATCTTTGTAATGAAGCTCTTCATGGATATTCAATTAGTATGACACTAAGCTTTGTATGCTTTATTCTTGTTTAAAGATTTTGTTAGAATATTGTTTTTCATCGCATTAGTTGCAAAGCTTGAGAAATAAAAATGATTATTTGTAACGGTGACCGATTGGATTGGCCAGCAAAAAAAGACTCTGTTCTTTGCTGTAAAATCACTTCCCGGTGGTTCGGAACCCACCTAAAACAGTAGGTCCAACTCATCAATCATCATCATCCAACTCATTACCCATGCACAGGTCTCAGAACTATGTGGGCTTCATCCTTCTAAAAAAAAAATTAAGATAACAATTTTAAGAAATCACATAATTGATCAAGATAGAAGAAAGATAAATTTTTTTCCAAATTTGTGAATTGAGTAAACTTTTTTAGTAAAAATCAAAGTAGCCGAACAATTCTATACTTCTGATTTGACTCCTGAGCTATCAATAATGGTGTTGATGATTTTATTTTGTAATGCAAATCTCTTTTTTTCATGGAGCATAAAATTAGGATGATAACCTTTTAAACAGTTGTACACTTCAGGGGGTACCTGATTCCTCAAGAGAGGAAGATAACAAAAATAATTCTACTTTCAAATATCTGAACTTCCAATTAGTTTTTTAATATCGATGAATTGTTTCTGTTGTTTGAATTTAAAATTCAATTTTTGTGCACAGCCGAATGCACTGCAACTTATCTTATTTATTCATTCTTAGGCAGACTAATAATGAAGTGAAGATGTAACAAAAACCAAAACCTCTCTTTTAAGAATTTTTAAACTACATTGCACAAAAATTGAGGTTAATTCACACTAAAAATTTATATTATTCACCAAGGAACTTGACTCCAAAAAGAAATGGTTATTTTCCACTTAAAGGCTATTAATTACGAAGTTTACTCAGAATCGAACACTAAAAACAGTAAAAAATAGTTTATATTATTGAATTTGATAGAAAATGTTGAACCGAGAAATACTGATCTCACTGCCATGAAAACAACAATCAATGATGATTTGACTCTGTCAACAAACAATGACCCATTTCTATCTGTTTTATGACAACTCCTACTTTTTGAAAACTTTGTGCCGATCAAAAACTCAATCACTTATTGATATTGTAGTAGCTATTGAGATTCTCATTTCTTTTTGCCAAAACATACTTTTTTTAAATCTTTGTCAATCAAAAACTTAATCTTTTATTGATCTTGTACTAGCTTCATATATTTAAAATTATATATATTTCAAAAAACGACTGAATGTATTTGAAACGTGAAGTTTTCAATCTCTTGAGTGACTCAAAATTCAACTCCACTCCACTTATCGTTCCCACAATCGTTTCAAATGTCAATTTTTAAAGTGTTTTTACTTTTTTCAGGTTCTATTTTACCGTCTGTACTTTCTTTCAGCTTTCGAAACCACTTTTATGAGATGATCAGATTAAGTCTTTCCCAAGATCCGCAACTTACAGCAACTGTAAAAATGTAATAGGCCCATAACGCTACAGACTGCACCCTTGAATACATTTTCTTGCATTGAAACAACTCTCGGGCTTTGTAGGCAGAAAGAATGCTGAATCTTTCATGACTTACTCTGCAAAATATAAACTGGCCTCAATATAACCCGAATATGCGTACAGTAGGCCCCATATTCCCCAGTATTAAATAATATTTATAAAAGAAATAATAATAGTCTACTATTTTGCTGATGGATGCTGATGTCGTTTGAGTTATTCTATTTTTTATTCTTAAATTTGTTATAGCTGAAACTATTTTTTCATGTGTAGAGTAATTTTTTATTAGTTTTTTTCTGTTTTATCTTCTATTCGTAATAATAACCATTATTTGATCTCTTTTAATTGTGTAGAGAAAGCTGCTCTTGGGCGTATACCGGCATGCTTCCATTTATGTTTTGTATTTGAAAAATAAATAAATATACTATCTGTTTTTGCAACATGGATATTACTAGCCAAATATTCCATACATTGTATGTCAAGTACTTGTTATTTGGAATCATATTAGCTCCAGATAAAAACCTGAATGAATTAATCTTTATATATTATGTTCCTCGTAGCAAATGCATGGGTAATTATTGAAGAAAAATGGAAGATAACTTGATAAAAAAATAAAAATCCAACTTCCTGAATGTAGTATACTGATAAAAACATTTCTGGTAACATGGAACTAAAATAAAATCAATTTTAATTTGAAATTATACCTGGTCACTCACTGTTCAATATTATTGACTACCAAATGTGCTTGATTTTCTAGCATATAATGCAAAAAAGCTTTTGACTGAATTTTCATGTCTAATTCTGATTCCTATGATGATTACCAGGATTGAAATAATCAGTCCGTCATCAGAGTAGAATGCATTAAAATCATCTTATTTAAAATATTGGAGTAGTAGCCTCAATAATACCTATTATCATTCTATATTACTTGAATAGTTTTGATATTGGAGTTATATTGGATACTCTATAATAACTATTATGTCTATAGTCATAATGAAAGTTCAGTATAATACAAGTAATAATAAAATATAGATATAGAAGTGCCTCTAGATATAGAAGTTTTTCAAACCTGACTTGAATAGTAATGCTGGATGCTAAGTTGAGTTGAAATGATAACTTTAAAATAAAAAAATATATATTTTAAATGAAACATTACTGTTACTTATACTTCTATTATGTATTTTATTTAGTATCAATTCAATAAAAGTGCATTTAATAGTATAATAAATCATTATTTCATATCATCATTCCACAGATTAGATTAAGTTTCATGAAATACTACTCTCAAAAGTTCCAGTCCCTTAAAAATTTCACCTCATGGTCTAAGTAGCCTGCTCATTATTACAGGTTTGATTTGAAATATTTAGAACTGTTATAGTATTGGAACTACCTTTCTTTCGCCTATTGTATTCCATGCAATTATTTGCTTTTGACTATTCAATAGAAAATGCCTTTGTCAACTATTCCACCTTTCTGTATTAAAATCATCATCTTGATGTTTCATTATAACCGATATTAAAACTAGTTATTTTTATTGGCAAAATTTGAAGTCTTAAGCTTATTCCAATCAATATTTGGATCCTAGTTTGGGAAGAATTCTCAGATCATTATATTCAATCTACTGAAGTTTCTCTGGGCTTTGAACTTCCAAAGAAAGTTCAAACATCGGTGAACAAACTGGAGCAAACTTCCACTACTTTTGAAAGATATCAAAGTTTCCTCAAAAACTATGGATTGTTTATAATTTTTTACTACCTTCAAAATTCAAAACTATACCCACTTTCTTTGTACTATTGTACTGTCGGAGTGCTTCGTTATCGAAGTGATTTTTAAAATTGATATTCTTGTATTGGAAAGAATCTGCAATTGTTCTTCAAAGTGGAATTTCTAGATGTTGAGCTTGGGCATAACCTAAAATTTGGATTTTCCAGTTGAAAATTTGTGAAAATAAGCAGTTATGGGCAATTACATAATCCACTGTATGTCAGCTTCATTGAGTTATTGTGATGGATGAACTAATAATGCTTATGATGTCATATTGACTGAATTGGTTTGAAATAGTAGACTTGAGAATCGAGGATTGGTTTAGAGAGAATAGAAGAAATTTGTTTGAAAGAGGAAGTTGATTCATCAATGAATTATTCACTAATTCATGGGAAGGAGGTGAAGAATGAATTGTTTCCCCCAACACGTCATTGAATGGGAACGAGTTTGGAATACAGAACTTTGTCATCACAATTTTGAAACTTCTCTACTTTCTAAAGTACATCAATCTTATCACTTTTCATCAAAAAATATTTTTCTTCATCAATTCATCACTTTTATTGTTCACTCTCCATCTACGTTCTATTCTGATGAGAATTATGTAGAGATAATAAAATTTTTCAATTTATTATCTTGCAATTGATTCAGAAAAGACTCATTATTTGAGAAAAAACTGAGTGAAAACCCTTAATGTATCAGAAAGTTTCTCCCACATTCTCTTCTGGATGGAAATCCTGTGGAGATTTATAAAATTTTTAATTCATCATATTGCAATTGATTCAGAAACGGTACATAATTTTAAAAACCGAGTGGAAAATTTAAATCAGAACTGAAAGTATTGGAATTAATTATATTTTCACCTCCTGAAAATACGTATTCCAAGAAGATTATAAGTTTTTTTCAAAAAGTTTTGAATAATCAAATTTAAATTTTCTTGTTTTGGAGATTTTTGTTTCTTTCCAAATTTATAACAAGACTTATTCAACTATTGATCCCATTTGACTATCCAACTATTACGCATTTTATTATCCTAATATGCCTTGTTCCTTTAGTATCTATGAATAATTCCTCTAGCCATTGGATAACAAACCAAAATTAAAAATATTATTTTATTGATGTGTAAATGCTGATGATGATATTATTCATCATGATGATATGAGCGTTCCTATCTTTTTTAATATTATTTTTGGTCAATTCTGTGTGAACTCGAAATCAAAAGGGAGTATTATCAATTTTATTTTATTTTTGTATAATTTTTATTGTTCTAAACAATTTACACTTTCTGTTTGTCAATTATTGCCATTATCAAGGAAGCTCCTAGTGAAGGATTCATTGATTTTAATGAAAAAATGAACAACATTTAGCTATCAGTTTTTAAACTGAGAGTATCACCTAACTTGAAAGACTTTTATATTGTTATGTCTAATGATTTTATGAACATTCTTATCAAATTAGTGAAACTGTTTAAGTTCATTTTCTATTTTTTCTAAACTATTGAAACTTCTTATTTATCAATTATTGTCATTATCACGGAAGTGATAGCCGCGAGCCGTAGCAGGTATCTCTTCAATGAGATTAGATAAGCCACGCTCTTCTTGGCCCTCTCTGTAAGGGTGACCGATTGGATTGACCAGCAAAAAAGACTCTGATCTCTGCTGTAAAATCACTTCTCGGTGAAAACCGCTTCAAATTGTAGGCCCATCATGTTTCCAATAACATGGCTCAAGCGGCGAGGTGGAACTATCCGTAAGAGCATAGACGAACCACTATCCCTGATCAATGGTAAGGGTCTCCCACCAATAAAAGCCATACGCATTCACTTGTTTTTGTAGCTATCAAGCAAGCTCCTGGTGGAAGATGAATTGTTTCAAAAGAAACAATCCACAATATCCTCTAGTTATAATATTGAACTGGGAAATACACCAAATTTTGAGTACTTTTATACATCTACGTTTCAGTAGTATTAATGATATTATTCATAATGATTTAAACCTTTTTATCAAATCACAAACTTAATGGGCTATCATATATAAATTCGTAATCAAATGTGAAGGAATGTTACCAATTATTATCAATGGGTAAACCCTTTTTTCTTAAATTTTCATGAAACTATAACAATTTTGAAGATTTATTCTAATTTCTTTTTGTCGAACTATCAACTTTTAAAAGATTAGTTTGTTTATATTTCAACTTCTTTAAAACTTTTTTCATTAATGTTGAACATTTTTATTAAACTTTCTCGAAGTTTTAATAAATGTGGTTGTGACAATTTCGTCTTATTATTCATTATTTTTATTAAACTTTTGTCAATCTATAAGAATAATTAAAATTTTGATTTTTCATCATTATTTTTTTCTCAACCTTTCAACTTTCATCATTATTCTATTATTAAACTATCAAACTATATCATTATTATTATAAATGGTAATTTTTGTCAATCTACAACATTCTAAGATAGTAATTTTCCACGATATTTGCGGAACTATCAACTTTCAGAAGATTTATTTGTTGATTTTTAATTTCTTATAACAATTTAAAAGATCTATTTTTCCAACTTCCATAAAACTTTTAGAATATCTATTTGTTTTTTTTTTATTTCTTTCAAACTATTAACACTCTCTGTTAGCCAATCATTATCGACATTATCAAGCCCAGCTCCTCAAAAACAACCAAAAACACACAGAACTCAATTTTTCGAATAGCGCAGCACTTACCCAATCATTCTCAACGTTTTCATTTCACGCGCTCTAAACTATATAACTGGCATGGTCACATAACTGGCACGATAATTGGCGCTGGCTAACTGTGAGACAATAGCAACTAGGGCCAGTAACTTGTTCCCGGACAACTCCACTGCATTGTCCTCTATTGGCGGAGTTGTTTGGTGCATTAAATATGGCGGGCGAGAAGAGTAACTTAATAATAATGGAGTATGTGGTGGTGGTGATGATAATAAGTAGTAGAAGTAGAAAAGGAAGGAGAATGTGATGAATGTGAAGAGGAAGAGGAAGGAACAAAGTGGAAGAAGAGAAGGGAAGATAAGAGGGGCCACGTGTAGGGCATACATTTATGATAATCGAAGAAAAGCAAAAGCAGCGAACTTTGATTTATAGCGCGGGCTATTTTTGAAAACCTAGCTAGATATTACGCAAGCTCAACACTCAAAACTAGTCTTTTTTTGGTTTTGTAACGTGAATTGTTTCAAGTTTTCCTGCGTTGAAACAGTTTTCAACCGCTCGATTGTTGGCGAAGTTTGTCGCAAAGCGGTGACGCCGGTAGCGATGCGACTGGTGATTGCGACAGTGACGATAGATGCGACAAATGTCGCGTAGCGTCGCGCGACAAGTTGCGACAATCACTGTGTGGGATGTTGGCGGCATTTCGGTCGCGCGACAAATTTACGGCTGTGATACAGCCGCAAGGTAACGTGTCTACATTTAATAACTACGGGGTGGCCCTCGTCAAAAATTCCTTCCAATCCTTGGGGACTTTTGACAAAAATCTCTTACAATCGAATTTCACGGGGGAATACTACACGCGTTCACACAATAACCATTTTTTAATTGTAGATTAGGGAGCACCCTATTTTACGTAAAACGACTACAAAATTCCCAGACAAGCTACTACAAAAACTAAAACAAGTCGGCGAAGATATCACTAATTTTCGAAACTCGTAGTCATCTTTACGCGCACTTTTCGCGTAATTCACGTAACAAAATTTCACGAAAAACTTTTCGAAACTTGTGCGTTGTAACGTTATTTCCACGCGCCGCACTCGTTAAATTGTCGCCTCGGACACGTCAGTTCTATCCGGCGGTGTCCGCAAAAACATACTGCGAAGTTTTGGCTTGAGCCGATGCGACGTGGGGCGGAGAGTAAACGCTCCGTGGAGGGATGAGGCTGCTCTCCTGTTGAGGGGGGACCTAGGGGGGGCCGGGGGGGCTCCAACATAGAACACAACTGGTCAACATGGTCCCCTCATCTGCCTATTTCTGCCCCACCATCCTCTAAACCACTCATCCTCCAAAACTCTGTTGTGCTCTCAAGAGCGCGGGGCTTCATCTATCCCCCTGGGGGGAGGGGCCGGGAAGAGCATACAGGATGAAGGGGGTCTAAGAGGGGGAGAATCTACCCCTAAACCGTCGACAGACATACCGGCACACTTTTGCCCCCCTCCACCAACATTGATACCATATACACCTTCACCTCACTATGTGCTTCTCTTTCTTTAACACAGAGATACTCATGTCCCCTTCTCCTTTTCAGGAATATCCAGCCTCTTTCATCTCTTTCTCCTCCTTGTTCGTCATTCTTCTCCCTTCTTCTTTTATCATTCATCTATTTTTCTTCCTGTTCTAATTCTTCCATGCCTCACAGAGTGCTTCTCATTCTAGCTATCTCTTTCTTACACACATGGATACTCATATCCCCTTCTTCTCTATCAATCTTTCATACAGCCTCCAACTTCTCTTTCTCCTTCTTGTTCATCTCTCTTTTTCTTTCTTATTCATACTTATATATTTCTTCCTACTCTAAATCTTCCACACCTCAAAGAGTGCTTCTCATTCTAATTAACTCTCTCTTGCACACAGAGATATTTATTTATCCTCCATTTTTCTCCTTGTTCATTCTTTTCCTATTTTCCAACTTTTCTCCTCCTTCCTCTTTCTTCTTTGTCATTCTTCTCCCTTTTTTAATTATTCTTCCACGCATTTCAGAATGTTTCTCTTTCTTACACATTTTTTTCCCACTACTTCAGTTTTCTTTCATTTCATTTTTCTTCTCCTCATCCTTCTACTTATTATTTACCACCTCTTTTAGCTTTCACTCTTCTAATCAATTCTTTTTCTTCTGCTTCTTGTTCCGTTCCTCTTTTTACGTTCTTCAATTTCAATTGGCCACTTCCCACTTTTATTTCTACACTTTTCACTTCGACTTTACAATGTTCTTTCTCCTCTTCTATTCTTTATTATCACACCCTTTTTTACACCTCTTTCTCATTTTCATTCATTTCGCCTTCTACTTCTACTTCATCTTTTTTCTCCGTTCTTCGTTATCTTTTCTCACCTCTTCACAGTTCTTCATCATCCTTCTCCTCATCTTCACCACCACTTTCTTATTCTTCCTTTTCTTCTTTTCCTTCCTCTTCTTACTCTCTTTTTTATTGCATATTCTGCAGTTGTTCCCCCTCTTCTCCTTCCACCTGACTCCTTCATTTACGCATTCTTTTCACTTGACTCTCATCTTCAACAATAATTACAGTACTTACATATTTTTAACTATCATAATCTAGAATTTAAGACTGTGCATTTTGTAACCTACATGAATAAAGTAAATAATCTAATCTAATCTTTCATTCTCTTCTAAATCTATTTTCTCTCCTCCTTTTCCCCCCTTTCTGCTTGCCTTCCTCACTCTCTCCTCCACTCATCACTCATCTTATCTCTTTACTCAACTCCTCCACCTTTTCTTTTCACTCCCGTTCTACCTCTCCTTCCTACACTCTTACTAGGCCTACTTCTCCTTTCTTATTGTATCTCTTCCTCCTCCACTCCTACCTTTTCATCCATCCCTATTATTAAGAAACATATTTTGTTTTCTGCTAAACTCCTGCTGTTGTTTTCCACCCAAAATTCATTCTAGGCCCTTCCCCTGAACTTCCCCCCCCCCCTCCACAGCTGAGGAAAGGAAGGTCTGCTCTAAAAATATGTAGTAGTCGAACAATGTTATTATTCAAATGCTTCCTATTCCGAATTCTTTATTTAAATGATATTCATTCGATAATACAGGAGAAATGAAAAGTGGTGGGGGTAGTGTGGGTGAGAAAAATAGTAAGAAAGGGGAAAAGAGTGAGAGAAAGAGAGGGAATGAGAGAGAATCATCGGAATTGTTGAAAGGGTAGAGGGTAGTATGGATGAGAAAAATAGTGAGAAAGAGAGACAGTGATAAGAAGAGAGAGAGAGAGAAAATAATAGGTAGAGTGAGAGAGAGGAAGATTGTGAGAGAGAGTGGGAGCAGTTGAGAGAGAGAGCGAGGGCCAGTGTGAGAGAGGTTGTGAGAGTGAGTGAGTCATAGGTAAGAATGACCTATTATTGTAGAATGAGTGGAGGGCGTGGGTAGAATGAGTGAAAAAACAGTGAGAAAGAAGGACAGTGATTGAAAGAAATTTCTGAGAGTGAGGGGGAATTGTAGCTAAAATGGCCTAATGTGAAATTCCAATCTAGTCCTGTATAAGAATAGATTAATTTATTCTCCTATTGAGGGAAATGCTGTTTCCAAACAGAGGATTGTCGATAGAATAGCTTATTATGTTAACACTTTTTTTGGTAAAAATCCTGAATTATTCATTTCGGGAAGATACAAATTCTCTTATATTCATGTAGTTTCCATATATATCTATATATTGAATCATATAAATATTAATGAGTTAGCCTTGAACTCGTTTTTTTTCTTGCAAAGTTATCAATAGAATAAGATTTGCACTTTATTTTAAACGTAACTACTAAATCGCACAAATGATAATACTAATATTTTTTTAGTAATAGTTTTGCGAACAGTAAACCTCAAGCACAATAATAAGAGTTTTTGGAGAACTTTTCTGTACTCAGAATTTTTGGAGAACATTCCTGTACTCAATGATAATTATATTTGCAAAATTAAACACTATCATCAGACATAAAGGAGGGAAATGCGTCCTCATTGACTCCAGTATGAGTGAGTAGAAGCCATAATTTAAATAGGAATACGGTGTCAGTTATGATATTAGATTACTTTATGTAGCTTGTTCGATGAAAAGAGTGGCCATGGGTCCAGGGTGAACCCAGAATTTTATACAAAATAATTCCTCTTTTATCACATTTCTAGCTATTGAAGACTCCTGCCAAAAAAAAATTTCAGTCTTGTTAAATTCGAAATTTATTTTTTATGCGTCTCTGATGGGGATCCATCCCCCAGATTCCCCCTATAGTTTTTTCAAAATTATCCCTCTAAAACCACATTTTCGACTGTTAAAGACGTCTGTTTGACTTCTGTCAAAAATTATTGTCTATCGGGACTTGTTAAAATTCTGAATGTTAATTCTTGTTTCTTTATTTTGATCTATCCCCCTGATCACTCCTATAGTTACGCCACCGCCATCATTGCAAATCTAGAAATCTGAATAAAAATTTCCATGTGCAAGCAAAACCAGCCAATCTTGCAGCGTTTTTCGATTGAAAACAACGTCAAAGCCTAGTCAATGGTTCTAGCCTCCTTTCTCGTATAGGAAATGCATCAGATTCTCGCCAATTCGTCTGTTCTTGTCTGATCTTTTGCCACTAGCATTTTCTTTCCTCCTTCCTCTTTTGACTGAAAATCGGCACTTCGCAGTGGACGGTGCTGCTTCAAGGGTTCAAGGGTTAACATCTTCAAAAGCGACAACTCCACTTCTGTTCAACCCAAATTGAACGTGATTCATGTCTTTTTCTTCTTCTTTTTCACACTCTTCCTCTCTTTCTCCTCCTCCTTCTTCTTCTTCACTCCTCCTCCACCTCCTTCTCTTACTCTTCTTTCTTCTTTTCTTCTTCAACTTCTTCTTTTTCTCCTTCCCCTCCCTCCACCTGCTATTACTCCTACTTTCTTCTTTTTTTCTTCATCTTCTTTCTTCCTTCCCCTTCCTCCTCCTCCTTCTCCTTTTTTCTTCCTCCTTCTCTTACTCGTACTACTTCTTATTTTTCTCCTCCTCTTCCTCCTCCTCCTCCTACTCCTTCTCCTCCTTCTCGTACTTCTACTACCTTTCCTTCTTCTCTCCTTCTTTTTTTTCTTCTTTTCTCCTCCTTTTCCTCCTCCTTCTTCTTCTTATTCTTCTTCTCCTTCTGCTTCTCCTCCTCCTCCTCCTCCTCCTCATCCATCACCTCCTCTTCCCTCTTCTTCTTCTTCCTCCTTCTCCTTCTCCACCTCCTCCTCCTCCTTCTCCTCATCCTCCTTCTCTTACTTTTACTACCTTTCCTCCTTTTCTCTTCCTTCCTCTTCTTTTTCTTCTTCTTCTCCTCCTCCTTCTCCTTCTCTTATTCCCACTACTTTTCCTTCTTTTCTTCTCCTTCTTTTTCTTTTCTCCTCCTTCTCCTTCTTCTACTCCTCTTTCTTCTCTTACCCCCTACTTCTTTTTTTTTCTTCTTATTTTCTTCCTTCCCCTTCTTCCTTCACCCCTCCCCCTTCTTCCCCTCTTCCTCCTCCTCCTCCTCCTCCTCCTCCTCCTCCTTCTCCATCATCTCCTCCTCCTTCTCCCCCTCTTTTCATTCTACCATTCTTTTCCTTCTACTACTACCCTCTTTTCCTACTACTTTTTCTTCTTTTCTTCTCCTTCGTCTCCTTCGTCTTCTTTTCTCCTCCTCCTCCTTCTCCTCCTCCACCTTCTTCTTCTTCTCCTTCTTCGTCTTTCTTACTTGATAATCACCAAATTAGTCATCAATAAACTCCTCGTTCGTGTGATAATTCTTCCACAGACCTATCTAATGACACAGTAGCTCCCTGTGAGGTAAAAAGAACTTTTAAGTATTCTAGGTGATAATTTGTTTCCTTGCAATTTTCATATTTTCTTAGATAGCGTGACTAGTGTCGATTTCAGTATAAAATTGCAGTTCTTTGACAACACTGAGGTGCACCAATCTCTACTAAGTACTATAATTTTCAGAGACAAGATTAATTCAAGAACTATTTCAAAGGGGCACTGACAAATTGATATGATTGAGCAATGTTTGATGTCATGGTTCACATGATAATTAGTGAACTCCAGAAAAATTCGGCATTTGCGTGACAATATTAAATTAAAAATTCCTAATTGAATGATAGGGCTTGCATAAAACTCAGAGATAAATCATTTCAGATTTTTTCATTCTAGTTATTGTTTAGAAGTTGGACACTCGTAGTTCATCATTGTGGCATTGATAATATATTACAGTATTCACCATATTTATTAATAATAATTATCATTATAATTGCAGTATAGAACGAAGACGAAGGATAGACACGTTAGAATCTCTATCAGGTAAATTGATTGTTTTTAATTGTCTGTAGGTTTTACTTCTAACAAATGGTGAAAATGAGCTATGAGAATATTAATATTCACTTTAATAACCTTTAGCTACTTCAGTCGCGGTCGTGAACCACAATTTCGGCTAAACTATATCAGCTGAGCGTCTGATTAACGCCATTTTGAACAATTACTCCTATTGGTCAACAAAAACGCCATTTTATTGGTTGGAAGTTGGACCTAGCAAGCAATATTATGATTGACTGCCGCCATTTTGATCATGTGCTTCTATTGGTCTACAAAAACGCCATTTTATTGGTTGGAAGTTGGACCTAGCAAGCAATATTATGATTGACTGCCGCCATTTTGATCATGTGCTCCTATTGGTCAACAAAAACGCCGTTTTATTGGTTGGAAGTTGGACTTAGCAAGCAATATTATGATTGACTGTCGCCATTTTGAACATGTGCTCCTATTGGTCAACAAAATCGCCATTTTATTGGTTGGAAGTGGGACCTATTGAGCAGTATCATGCACAATGTCAAGTACATGAAGGCTTTAACATGTCTAGAAAAATCAGGTGATTTTTTTATCAAATCTACCTGGCTGTTGTAATTTATCCTTAATTGTGGCTTGCGACTGCAACAAAAACGGCTCTGTATAATAATGGCCTAAGGCACTTCCAAATATAATTATTAAAGATTTCTTCTTCTTCTTTAGTAGTCAACCCTGGGGTTGGTTTGCAGCAGCTCGCCATTCCATCCTACTCTCCGCCTTTCTCTTGAGGTCCACATACGATGCACATCCCAAGTCTCTCATGATCTGAGGCAAGAATGACAGCCTTGGTCTTCCACGTGCGTTTCTTCCTCCAATCATGCCCTCTATTATGTCTTTCACGATGTGATATTAAAGATTATAAATAATGAATTATTGATTATCAACCTAACCTAACCTGACAGGGTCTTATTGAAATCGTGCCGTTGTCCTTACGTCCATTCATTTGCGCCCTATGCTTGAAAGGAAGATTTTGAACTCTTGAAACTTGGTATATAACTCCCTCATAGACTCGTTTTTATACTGTGAAAACACTTCCTTGTATTTGTACCTCTGAGTTGCTGTTCAATGCTCAAATTTTCAATAAAAAAATTAATAAATAAACAACTTCCCAGTGGTTCGGTACCCACCTAAAACTGTGAGCTCAAGCTTATTAATCACCATCATTTAACTCATCACCCACGCACAAGTCTTAGACCTATGTGGACTTGGAAAAAAGTCAAGCAGAATCAAATTTGTAGAGAGGACTCAACGCTTGATCTACGAGGTGCTGTTCAGGTGAAGTAAGTCCGACATCTTAGAAACAATGTTGACCGGCCAGTGAAGCAATTGATGAGGGTGGGAGAAGGAATGATGAGGGAGAGGGAGAAGAAGAAAAGAAGGAGAAGAGATAGATTGATGGTGAGGTAGAAGGGAAAGGGGAAGAATAGAAAAAAGAAACTTAAATCCAGAAGTGGTTTATAAATAAGACAACAGATGGGTTAAGGGATAGGTGCCTATCTCAGTCGCTCTTTTTTCACTTCTTTCTCCTTTTCACCACTCCTACTTCTTTTTTTCTTCATCTTCTCTCCTTCTTCTTCTTCTCAACCTCGTCCTTCTCCTCCTCCTCTTCCTCCTACTCCTCCTCCTCCTCCTCCTCTTCCTTCTCCTCCTCCACCCCCTCACCCATGCACTTCTACTCCCTCACCACCTCCTTCTCTTTCTTTTTGGAGGATGAAGACTACATAGGTTTATGATCTGTGCATGAGTAATGAGTTGGAGGAGATGGACCTAAAGTTTTAGATGGGTTCCGAACCACCGGGAAGTGATTTTACAGCAGAGAACAGAGTATTTTTTGCTGGCCAATCCAATCGGTCACCCTTACAAAGGGATCCCAGGAGAGCGATGCTTATCTAATCTGATTGAGCAGATACCTGGGACGGCTAACTGCTATCACTCGAT
Organism: Conomelus anceps; assembly: GCA_948455865.1. Lineage (NCBI taxonomy): Eukaryota > Metazoa > Arthropoda > Insecta > Hemiptera > Delphacidae > Conomelus > Conomelus anceps. Next base: position 54,520,363 of record OX418223.1, on the reverse strand, counting down.
TAAGTCTCAAACCTTAAACCTGGGGAAGTGATAGCTGAGTGCCGTAACAGGTATCTGTTCAATCAGAGATAAGCTACGAAACTCCTGGGCGCTCTTTGTAAGGGTTACCTATTGGATTGGCCAGCAAAAAAAATCTGCTTTCTGCTGTAAAATCGCATCCCGGTGATTCGGAACCCACTTGAAAAAAGTACGTTTTAAGACGAGTTTATAAGTATGGGCCCAATGGAATTGAACAGTTATTGCCTTTCAAAACAGATTAGAAAAATCACCAAAAAAACTCTCGATAACATAACTAGAACATGGGGTAGAACAAAATAAGTAAACAGATAAAGTCTGTAAGAACACGGCCAGTTGCACGACAGATAATAAAATTTAACCACCGTAAAATGTCGTCATCTTATATACGGAGCTCAATAGGGAAGTCGTTGCACTTGCTCCGTCAAATGACGTCATCTTACGGTGGTTAAATTAAATTTTCTTTCGTGCAACAGTGTTTAACGAAAATAATCACGAACGAGTTTAAAGTGCAAGAATACTCGAAATTGTGAAGGATATGACAAAACATAAAATAGAGGAGAACAGTATAATACTACCATTAAATAATAGTAGTTTATGCAACGATTTTATGTTGACCCTTAGATGCAAGTTATAACACGAGCGAATGCTCGTGTTATAAATATCTCACGAGTGCTTTAATGGCCAAATAAAATCGTTGCATACACTATTTTATCTACGACCACTAGTATACATTTTATTAAAACAATTTCATTTTACCTGTGACTGTCAGAGATACCTAACCTCTCATCTCAAATACGAGAAGTTAAAGTAGATTGTTAGGTTAAAGCAGCTGGTGTAGCAGTTTGATCAAATCAGCTGATAGTTTAACAATATTGAATTACGATATTGATTCCATCAAAAATGCTTCTGATTGGTCCAGAACCCATGTTATAATGTAGAACCTGTACTATAATGAGCTCATTATGCAACGGGTTCCAAAAAGCATTTCGAAAAGACAGCTGTTTTGGCATCAATTGTGAAACTGTAATGTATTCATTATGACATGGTCGTAGATAAAATATATTATTTAAGAAAAGACTGAATTTTTAAGATGAAACTGATAAGAATTTTTACAAAATAATTTTTGAAATAATTTTCTTATAAAGTAATGGTAGATATACTCGAATCCAAATAACTGATGATTATTACTGAAAAATGCACATATATCTTCCTGATATATACGTATATATCTTTTTTCCTATTAAACATTTGAAAGATATTCTAAAATCCAATCATTATTCCCTGACTCCTAGCTCTGAAGGATTTTTGTCCATGTTACTTTCATTTTATCAATTAAAGTTTGTTTATACTTTATTCAATTACCTTGGTTATCAATCACTACTGTTCAAGTTCTTGAGCGTGAACTCGTTAATGAGTATATTGTACTTCATCATTCATGTTTGCTCCTAAGTCTAAAATTTTTCTTTCCATTCCTTAGCTCATTCATCTTTAGAAAAAAACCTCTCACCCTCTTTTTCCTCTACCTTGATGTATTTTGTCTTCTTCAACACTCAAAAAAAAAAAAAACTCAAAACCCAGAGCTGTTCTTGCCAACTCATACAGTATATGTTTTTCTAAGGGGCTATGTGTTTCAAAATCTTGTTTTGTGGTATTTAGCTGTTCAAAGAAACAGGCTGTTCAAAGAAGTCGAGCATTAGCCGTTTCATGACTAGTTTAAGGATGTGGCTGGTTGCCTATGGAGTAGGTCCATGCAACGTTTGGATGACTTGTGAGTAAGTTAGAATAAATTAATCAATAGCCTAAGTAAATAATATAGTTTTAATGTAAAATTATAGTAGGCCTATACTAATAAGGCTATGAGAATTTATTCTAGAATTGATTTCATCTTTTTGTTTTGTTTAACGACTCTCCAACCCAACGCATAAATTTTTAGTGTTTTTTTTTTGCAAAATTGTTCCAGAGAATTTTCTTCCATTTTACTAATTGTATTTCTCTTGTATATAAAATGGATAAACTTCTCTGAATATTGGACAAATGTTCGGAGAAAAATTGAATTAAATTGAAATTTTTTTTTATTATTATTATTGTTAATATAAATAATAATTGTTAATATTTATCTATTACAAATTCATTGGAATATATATTTTATATTTGGCGGGCCGCTTATTGCAGTTGGTTGGGGCGTCACGACTTCAGCTTGCTGTCGTTTAAACGGTCGTGGGTTCGAATCCCGCTCCACCGTTAGGCATTTATGTGTAATCATTCACCTCATTACCCACGCACAAGTCTCTGACTAATGTGGGCATCATCAACAGTAAAAATAAAACAAAACTAACGGTCATTGTTAATAGCCTACAATTTGACAATTCTTATTGATATTTGCCGAGCAATTCCATATGCTCTTTTCTCAATGTTGGATGTCAAATTTCACAGGTGAAGCTAAAATGGCGTCAGCTAGCATTAATATAGTGTATGTAGCTACTTTATATGCAGAAACGAATGATATTAACCAAAATCTTGATGTACATGATTATTATAATACAAGAAGCCGAGGAGATTATCACTTGGTGAGTCACAATAGTAGCTTATTCAAACAAAAACCTACTTATATTGGTAGGAAATTCTACAACAAGCTACCACAGTTTTTGAAGAGTCTTGAAAATATAGAAATATTTAAAAAAACAATTGGAAAAATTTTTAGTTGATAAAGCTTTTTATAGTGTACAAGAGCTCCTTTCACATCAAAATTAAGCCTCACCTCAACTAATTGAAGTAATTATGGTATCTAGTGTATAATATTGTTGATCTGATTTGTCTTATACTCATTAACTGGAGTCTCCAAGACGTAATCTACAAAAAAAAAAAAAAAAAATAGCGGCGATTTGCCCAAACTCTCCGTCGTTTCTACGCAATATTATAACACATTTTCTGACTTCCAGATCAACTTTCACCATAAAAATTCTACCATTTGGTTGAAATTGAGCCTATTTTCTAAAATACTGAAACGAATCCTATAGAAAAAGAGCCTCAGTGGCCATTAGCCTATGACCTAGAGTCGCAGCATAAGGCCGCATTATGACGTCATCAAAGTGTATCTATCGCATTCTACCTTGCATTATGCATTAACAGCTATTGTTTACAGTTTTTGTCGCATTTTGTCGCATCTTCAATATTTTTTGCGCATTCACACAATCATCCCTTAGGACACTAATGCCATCGACACAAAACTAGGGGTGGGGGTGCAGGGGTGCATTAATACCGACGGGGAGGGGTGGGTATTGGTGTATTATTTGGGGGTTGTTTAGGGGGGAGGGTGAGAACTGATACTTTTTTCGAGCAAGTTGGCTTTCCTCGTGTAATCCGATACGAACCGACACTAAATTGGCTGATACCTACTTTCCACATTTATTGGAGTTGTGAGTTTTTTCTAATGCTTTTTATAGTTAGTTTCTTGGTTAGTCACATAATAAGTTAGTTTCATAATAAATTACTCTTTTAATAAGTGAGTTCCATAATAAATTTTATGGGCTGGTGTGTATTATTTTGCCGTTGAACAATGAAGAGAACTTTTCTTATGAAAACCTTTATTGTGGTATTTCTTATAGTACACTTAGTACTGGAACAATAACAAGAAGATCATGTGTTTACTTATCTTATATTATTTCTCTGATTGATTGGCTCAAGTTCCTATCTTCATCAATTTTATTTATTTATTAATTGCCACAAATTTACAACGAATGTGAAGGCGCAACAGACTCAAGTCCAAAACTGCTCCCTTCACAAATTTTGAAATTTAGTTGAATATTTACGGTTATCGCACATAGCTATATTTTTCAACTCAATTAAAAAAAATTAATTTCTCATAGAGCAAAACAAACAATTTTTTTGAGAGTGTATCCTATTTTTTTTTTTAATCTTTGGTAATGTATATTATCTTTGTACCCCTTCAAGGAGAAGAAAAAAACGAAGGAGATCGAGAATGAGGAGACGAGTGGAAAGGAGTTCGAGAAGTAGAAAGAGGTTGAAGAGATGGAGGAGTAGTTGAAGAAGCAGGAAGAGGTTGAGGAGACGGAGAAGTGAGAGGAGAAGAAGGAAAAAGAAAAGAAAGAAAAAGAGGAGAAGGAAGAGGAGGAGGAGGAGGAGGAGGAGGAGGAGGAGGAGGAGGAGGAGGAGGAGTGGGAGAAGGAGAGAAGAAGTTTGATGAAAATGAGAAGGAGTAGAAGGAGGAGGAGGGAGAAGAGAAAAATTAAAAAAATTGAGTGGAACTAGAATAATGAGCAGAGAAAGATTGAGAGAAAAAAAGGAAGAGAAGGTGGAAAGGGGACAGAGAAAATATGGAGAGTAAAAGAAAGGTGGTGAAGAAGAGGAGTACAAGAAGAGGAAGAAGGATGAAAAGGTGGAAAAGAAGGAGGAGAAGAACGAGAAGGAGGAGAAAGAGAAGGAGTGGAAGGAGGAGAAAAAGAAGAAAGAGCAGGAGGAGGAGGAGGAGGAGGAGGATGAGAAGTGGGAAAAGGAGGAGATGAAGAGGTAGGAGAAGAGAGAAGAAAGAGCAGTAGGAGGAGGAGAAGGATGAGAAGAGGAGAAGGAGGGAAGGAATTAGAAGGAGGAGAAGGCGGAGAAGGAGGAGGAGAAGGAGGTGAGAGAGGAGAATGAGAGGTGGGAGGTGATAGAGGAGAGGAGAAAGCGAAGAAAGAGGAAAAGGAGTGGGAGGAAGAGAAGTAGGAGAAGGAGAAGGAGGTAGAGAAGGCAAAGGAGGAGAAAACAGAGCAGGAGTTGAAGAAGGAGAAGGAGGAGAAGGAGTGGGAGGAGTTGGAGGAAGAGAAGTAGGAGAAGGAGAAGGAGGTAGAGAAGGAGAAGAAGGAGAAAAGGAAGCAGGAGTTGAAGGAGGAGAAGGAGATGTAGGATGAAAAAGTTAAGTTGAAGGAGAAGGAGGAGAAGGGGATGAGATGGAGGAGAAGACGGAGAAGGATGATAAGGAGAACAGAGAGGAAAAGGGATGAAGAGAAAAAGAAGAAGGATGTTGAAGTGGAGGACGAAAAAATATTCCAATTCAGTTAAATCGGGTAACCTGCTAGTCAAGAATAATGACGTAGTTTAAGAACATTATCATTGACGTCATTAATTTCATTTAAATCGACAATTTGTTATTGGGGTGCCATCATGTTTGGTTGCAATCTGATAACTAATCAGCGGCGTGATCTGGTGCCCACTGCATCAAGCCGAACTAAGGACTGCATCGCTAGGCAGGCATAGCAGAGGTGCAGCCGGCGTAGTTAGGACACTGCTCATGTAGTGATCGATAGGACGCCATTCAGACACGTCTGCCCATTTAGATACATGTGTCTGCACTCGCCTCTCTAGCTCTAGCCAGCTTTTGTCAACTCTTGTTCACGCAAACACTCGGTCATCTCCAGTTCAGGTTCGCTTTACACTGTATTTTGAAGGATACGGATTGGTCAAGCAATCGTTTCATAGAAAATCAAATTTATTTTCTTCGCTGTCATCACAAGATATTGTTACATAAATAACAAAAAAAACAAATATTGATTTCTTAAAAATCATAATTGAAATAAAAATACAGTGTCAGTTTGGAAATTAGGCTGATGAAGGTGATCCTTAGTAGTGGAATGCATTTCCTCCCCTCACACTACTACACAATAATAGAGTAAGAGAGAGGGATTAAAACCAGTATTTTTTCCAACATGACGATTAGTTTTGTTTTCTATAACTACTAGGCAAATAACGTTGAATGTATATCATTTTTCCATTTATAAAGCCTACGGTACTGAGATTGTGCTCCACAAATTCATTTATTTGTCATATTCACAAAAACCATTAATAATTAAACAAAACAAAGAATATACATACTTAAAGTTGATAAAAAATCCAAACAAAACTATTTATACATTGAATACTGGCAGAAAGAAGTAGGACTTGATCGCCAGCAGTGAGTACAAGATTTAGGTAAATTCAGAAAAGCAAGAAAGTGAAAAAATAAGATAAAGAATTCAGGAGAAGGAAGGGAGACATGTTATTAAGAATACATTGAACTAGTTTGTAGTAAATGTTGGTGTTTATCCATTCATCTATTTAATTGCTGAGTTTTTTTAGTAAATATACTATTCAGACACTACCGGCAAAGTGAAAACCTGTGAGACAGCAGTAGCAGTGGGTTCCCGTTCGACGAAAATTCATTGTACAATAAATTATTTAAAATACGTTACCGTAGGTACTCCATTTTTTCAAATTCAATATTTTATGAAGTGATCATTAAGTCGAGCCCATCAAAAAGTAATCAAATGTTAAAATAGTTATTTATGTATTAAGAGCGTAAAGCGTGACTTTATCGCTCGAGCCAAAACATTTAGGCCTACTACGCGACGCGTAGCGGAGCCGATTAATTTTGCGAGAGTGATAAAGAAGCTTCACGCGCGAATTGCATACAATATTTTCCTAAAACTGCAGTTCTGCATTCCAGCACAAAAAAAGCTTGTACTTCGTAACATCACAGACCATGCGCGGATTTGGTTAGCGTTCGCCATTGTTGAGGTTATGTGAATTTCACGGATTCCGTGATCCACTAATGAGAAGGCATCAAAATCAAAACAGAAGTGTAAAGAAAACAGCTGGCGAGCGTAAAGTACTTTACCGCTTGCGGAGCAGTAAAGAGGTTATGCCAATACCTTCAATTCAAAAACAAACATAATTTAAATGAAGATAGGGCTATAAACGTGTTTATAAACGATAATCAATTAGACCAGGAAGAAAAAATTGCATTTCTAGGAGTTATGTTGGATAGACGATTGACCTGGACTCCTTACATTGAGAAAATATGTAGTAAAATTTCATCTGGGGTATTTGTCCTGCGACAGCTCGCTAGATTGAATGACAAAAAGTTACTTTTTACAGCTTACCATGGGCTCTTACTGTCACATATTAGGTATGCTATCTTAGTATGGGGTAATTCATCAAAACAAAATCTTGATAGGGTGTTTAAGATCCAAAAGAAAGCGGTTAGGTGTATAGAAAGAGTAAATAGATTAGATTCATGTAGGCCGTTGTTCAAGAGACTTGGTCTCCTAACTGTACCCTGCTTATATGTGTATGAAGCTACTCTATATGTAAAAACGAATGATATTAACCAAAATCTTGATGTACATGATTATAATACAAGAAGCCGAGGAGATTATCACTTGGTGAGTCACAATAGTAACTTATTCAAACAAAAACCTAGTTATATTGGTAGGAAATTCTACAACAAGCTACCGCAGTTTTTGAAGAGTCTTGAAAATATAGAAATATTTAAAAAACAATTGAAGAAATATTTAGTTGATAAAGCTTTTTATAGTTTACAAGAGTTCCTTTCACATCAAAATTAAGCCTCACCTCAACTAATTGAAGTAATTATGGTATCTAGTGTATAATATTGTTGATCTGACTTGTCTTATACTCCTTAACTGGAGTATTTACGTCTCCAAGACGTAATCTACAAAAAAAAAGAAAAAAGGTACTGTAGTATTCATATAACTTGGCAGCGTGTAGCAGATGGGACATGCTACATCTGAACCCAGCATACTGCTGCCAAGTTATATGAAAACTACAGTATTTTACAATTAGTTTTCAGTACGTAAAGAACTACTTTACGAGCAGTTGTAGGAAAAAAGTAATCCACATTATTAATTCAGTGAGTCGCGCATAACAGAAGGTAATCGAATGGTGAAAATGTAAACCAAATATATTCGTAAACATTTATTATTATGAGTAAAATATTACTTGAACTTTTACAACAATTACTTGAGACAAATTACACAACAAATGCTCAAAATGACTGCCTCACCCAGTACTGAATGCATGAATTTCATGCTTGATTTTCTGCTCTTGAGAAAACGTCTAACAAACCAGTAATCTCAACAATGGTAAAGACTTGTAGCCAATATTCATTTCAATGATGTCTAGATTTGTTTTGCGGTACTACATGGGATGCTATCTTGCAGAAGATATCACTCATAATTTAACGAAACTATACTATTTACAGTAACGTTTAATTAATTACATGATCGCTCTGCATGATTATAAAATAATAAAGAATTGTAAAAAATAATAATAATTTAAAAAAAATGTATTATATTCATGTAAAGTCAAGATAAGTAGTTGAACTGTTAATAATTTCAATGTTGCTGATTACTAGACTCATACTTATTTGTTTATTTTATTGTCAATTTATTTCTTAAACTGATAACACTACTGGAAAAGTGATCATCAATTTCCAAGTAATGTATCTTGTTATTTTTCTTATGTTGTCGAATGAGGAAATAAATTAATTTATCCATTCATAATGTTAAAGTTTCAGTTGCGATGCCATGAAATAATTCTCAGATTGAGCATGTAATATAGAAATAGCATAATAGAAATAAATCAATAATAATTTAATGAGTAGTATTTAATGAGTAGTAAAAATAATTTCCATGTACAATAATTATTCTAAAGCCCTATTTCATTTGAAGCCGTAGTTACACTGAAGTGCCGTAAAGGCTTGATACCATTACCTTCACCGAATTTCGCATGTTAATGACAACAGAAAATTTTCCTAAAAAAATTATAATTTTTTGTTTTAAAAAAACATTATATCTTGTTGGACATTGAAACGTTTCCTATACATTCAGAATATATACTGAAGAAATTGTATGGGATAAGAATATCAAGTTCGCCTTATTCTCAATAAGAATCATTTAATATCTGGTTAATGCATTGGAATGTTCTCTTCAATTTGGCGTGTATACTATATCGAATATTGTGTTTTATAGATATCGAGTTTGAACGATTGCTATCAATTTTATATAAAACGATGATAGAATAAAAAATTTCAACCGGTTCAACTTGACAGTAGTTGAACTTCACAATAATACTTTCCTTTTCATCAATTACGCCTACATGAATTTGCAAAAAAACATATTTTGGGTATTGGATCATAATCGACTATGACATGAAGAAAATACTTTAAGTTTTTCCTAATCTAACCCTTTCATCTTGACAGAGGATAAAATTACACAGAAAGGTTTTCCCACCATATTTGTTGTTTAAGTTCAACAATTTTTGGAACATATTATGAAATCATTTTGTTCAGAGTACTGTGGCTAACATTTTCTATAAAGGAAGAATAGAATAGAATAATATTTTTATTACTTTTTTTTGAGGATGAAGCCCACATAAGTCTGAGATCTGTGCGTGGATAATGAGTTGGATGATGGTGATTTATGAGTTGGACCTACAGTTTTAGGTGGGTTCCGAACCACCGGGAAGTGATTTTCAGCAGAGAACAGTGTCATTTTTGCTTGCCAATCTAATCGGTCACCGTTACAAACAGGACCTACGAGAACGCAGCTTATCTATCTGATTGAACAGATACCTGCTACGGCTCGCGGCTATCACTTCCCTTAAAAAATATATAAATATATGGTATATTTTATTCTACTCTATAGAGGAAGTGTTTTTGATCAAAATTCGCGGATTTCGAGTTAAAACGTTCAAAAAAGTTTATCCCACCGCCATTTTGGAAAAAATGAATATTAATGGGCGATTAACAATTATTGATGGTCCCAATTTGCTTCATTTTATATAATTTTCATTAATTGAGCCTACTTGTAAATACAGAGTTATTGAATCAGTATCAATTCTACTGTTTCATCTATAAATATATTTAATGTGATTTATTTATTTCGTACTTGTTTCCCATGGTTGTTCACTCTCGACACCCATTGGTTAGTTAGCTCCACCCATTATTAAAAGAGGGCGGTCACACAGCTCAACCAATCACAGTATAGCATCGTAGTATATAAGTTTTGACTAAAGTTTTGACGATTCATTTCGTTGGCAATATCAAACCTTGTAAAGTTTGAATGTAGCTGTAGGAAATCTGAGCCGTGTTCATGAACGTTCCTTCAGTATTTCTTGAAATTTCTTGACTTTCTTGAAATGTAATGTATTTATTAAGCATTTCAAGAGTACGTCAAGTCAAGAGAAACTGGAGGAATGCTCATAAAGGGGCGAATTAATCAACGTTCCTTTATTTTTATTTTTTAATTAAGAAACTCTTGGAATGTAATTTATCAATATAAACATTTCAAGAGTCCCTCGAGTCAAGAGACACTAAAGTAGCATTCATAATACGGGCGTGAGTTCCAGTTCGACTAGAAAGGTATATCAGCCAGAAGTATGGTTTTTGTCTTCCCTATTACCGATATTTATAATACTCTAGCATCAATAACACCAATACAAAGAAGATTGAGAACATTTTGCATTCAGCCTTTGTTAGAAACCATTGTTTTTTATCTCAACCTGAACATCAAAGTGTGTGAGGCATTGTTAGTAAAGCCTGCAACATTTTATCAGATTGGATACTGAACAGTAAAGCTCAACCTAAACTCAAGTTTAAAAATCAAGTTTATCAGGGATCATACCTTCGTGGCTCTTTTTAGAACAACCTGCAGGGTTATCAGATCACACATAGCAAATTGTGGAGATTTTATCTGAATGTGGTCCCAAAAAACTCTCTTACACACTTATGACATCTTTATCGGATATTTTCGGGAGTTTTCATTGTTTCCACTCATATTATCTTGGCATCATCTTTTGTGATAAAATCTCTGGTCAGAAGCAGAATTTTCTAGTTCATGAGATCACTGCGACATAGGATTATTATAGTGATAATATCAAGTTACCTTCAGGGGCTGACAATGTTGAAAACGTGGTTTTCATTCGAGAACTAACTTTTATAAAGTCGCATAATGGCATCACATAGTGAATTGTTTAAGCTGGAACATTCACGAATATCTTTCATGGAGAAAAAAATTGCACTAATAAGATTTTAGAAATATAGCTTTTTCGAGAGGGACTACGTACTGATGCACTAAAACTTGATAAAAAGCTTGTTGATAAAAAATAGCTTGGTATTATTAAGCGGAGATTGCACACTTCGAACTTCTTTGAGTGCAGAGTAGAAATATTTCAAAATTCAAGTTTCAAATTTGAATTTGGAATGAGCAAGAGCAGGTGGAAAAGTGGAAGAAGGTGAAGTGAGAGGGAAATAAAGAAAGTGAAGAAAATAGAGAGAAAAGTGGGCTGTAGAATAGGTAACTAGGAAAATTTGAAATGAATATTTATTACAAATCTGATCAATATTATTTTTGGCCAAATAATGAATTTCTTTAAGTCACTGAGGATAATCATATAGAAAATCGTCTCTCTTTTGAAAAGTCGTTTCCTTTTTAAGGTAACCTTTTAAAAAAACAGAACTGTGTAAATTCACATCACAATAAGAATTAGTGACGATAGAGACAGGATAGTCATTGAATAAACTCCCTTTTACATAAGTTAAATGAATTGAAATGTGAAAGAGTAAGGAGATGCATGAAGAAGACATTTAAAAGAGAGGAGATTAAAAGAAATATTGTGGTTATAAGTTTTAATAAAGGTCAAACAAAAGTTAAAGAGAAACATGTAATTGTAGATGAACGAAAGCATCTAACACAATAATTGATAGGCTATTAATACTCATTGTAATACTAATTTGTTATAATACTAATTTGGCAAAATAGTATGATAAAACAGCTGAAAATAACTTACCAATAATAATAATAATAATATTATAGTATTATAACTCACCATATCAATATTCTATTGCTTGGATTATCGATTCTCACCTGAAACACAAATTGTTAAAAATTAATTTCACTAATGATTTTATGGAAACCATGTTCCTCATTATTGAACAGAAAGCTATTAAGTGAAATACATCAAGCTACAACATGAGACTGATGATTGAAGTATTCTGTTAACACAAAGCTGAACTCTTCTCCATCAATTACTGTAATTTTCATTTGAGAATTTCCCAAGATATTCTTACATTACCCTGAATTAATTTAATGAATAAACTAGTATGTGGTAAAAATAGAGAATCCAGTGTCATTCAATATGGAATAAATTCTATGATATCATTCACAACAAAATGATACTTCTATCGTTATGTTTGAGATTATACCTCAAAAAAATACACTTTTATCATTATTATTTAAGATTGCTTCTAACATTCGAAGATTACTTCGAAA
>OX418223.1:54443477-54508041 GCA_948455865.1 Conomelus anceps | reverse complement strand
ATCGGGCCGGGCCTCCCATTCCAACGGGGACCCGGCACAACGTTGCTTAACCCAGCATTGCGAGCTTACTTTCACTTTCTCTATGCTCCTTCTAAGCTGGTTTAATGGAGAGGAGTTAATGTGAGAGGAGGCAAAGAAGGTGTGGGAAAGATGAGGGATATTGAGAAAAAAAGAATTATATTAATGAGTATGGTGAAGAAAGAAGAATATGAGAAAGATGGCAGAAAAAAATGGAGGAAAATGTATATCACAAAGAATAGAGCGGAAATGATTAAAAAGGAAGAGAGAAATTAGGACAAGAGTGTCGAGAGAGAAAGGAGAGGCCGCTATTAAAAAAATATGTCAAATAATAGGAGTGATGAAGAACAGAAAGAAGACAAGTTGGAATGTATAAACATGAATGATTCAAAGATAATTAGTAGATAAACTAAGTCAAGAAGTATATAAAAAGCAAAGAAGGAGATGAAAAGAGATAGAAATTAGAAACAAAACAGTATAAAAACTATAAGAAGAAAGATAAAAAATTGAAAAATTGGAAGCTACAAAAAATAAAAAGGTAAAAGAAGGATAACTGGGAGGAGACGACGAAGAAGAGAGGAGTTGAAGAAGTGAGGGTTCAAAGAAGAGAAGAAGAATCAAGGAGAAGAAAAAAGTTAACTGGGAGAAAGTGAACTTAAAAGAAGTAGATGAAGTGAAAGCTACGAAGAAAAAAAACTGGAAATAGACAGCTGGAAAAAGAAAAAAGTTAATAAAGTGAGAACTACAAAGAAAAGGAGAAAAAATCAATGAGAGAAAAAGATAACGCGAACAAGAAGTCGTAGAAAAGAAAAGTAGAAGAAAAAAAGAAAAGGAAGATGCACATTGTTTTGTCTATTCTTATACGCGGGCGTTCTGCTCGTAAAATGTCAATTTCAACAACCATTTTCCCCCTTGGCAAAAATTGAAGAAACTATGCAGCAGATGCGTACTCTAGCCTTCAGTATTTTGTGTCGAACTACTGTACTATGAATAGTGTTTGAGATTTGCGACGAATGCATGCTACACTTGAAAGTTATGGAGATGTGCATTTTTTAGACGGCACCATCTACTCTTACACTAGAATCTCCTCTAAAAATATGTGGTGAGCGTGTTGTTTCTTTTCATCATCAATTGAATTGACTTCCGATTAAAAATGAAGGCAATCTATATAAAGAGAGAATCTATATAAAAGAGGAAAGAGAGTGTGTGTGTGTATGTGTGTGTATGTGTGGGTATGTGTGCAGATTAAAAAAAACGACAATGATTTGGCACCTTTTTTATTTAAGCCCAATTTTATTCTCATTTCAGACTTTTTTAAATTAATGTTAAAATTCCCATTATGGCACCATCACCTAACTGTACCTTGCTTATATGAGTATGAAGCTACTTAATATGTAAAAAAGAGTGATATTAATTAACCAAAATATTGACGTAACTATTATAATATAGCAAGGTTATAGGTTTTTAGCATATCTTAAATTTTTAGTCTGTGTTAACTTCAATGTTTTGGTCAATGTAAAATATTCAAAATTTGTGAAGGGAGCTGTTTTGGACTTGAGTCTGTTGCACCTTCAAATTTGTTGTAAATTTGTCACAATAAATAAATAAATACAAGAAGCCAAGGAGATTATCATATGGTAATAGTAGTAAACAAAAACCTAGTTATATTGGTAGGTAACTCTACAACAAGCTACCGCAGTTTTTAAAGCCTCTTCAAAATTTAGAAATATTTAAAAAACAATTGAAAAAATATTTAGTTGATAGAGCTTTTTATAGTGTACAAGAGTTCCTTTCACATCAGAATTAAGTCTCACCTCAACTAATTGATATAGTAATAATATTATAGTAACTAGTGTACGTATAATTGTTGATCTGACTTGTCTTATACTCCTTAACTGGAGTCTCCAAGACGTAATCTACAAAGAAATTACTGTTTCAAAATGTGTTTAGATGCAGGAATCTCATAGAATAGCTAATACATGATACGTCACTATGGTGCTGATATAGATGATACTTCACAAGTCAAAGCAACAGATTAGTTCTGTATCAATATTGCAGCTGCCAATTATCCAGCATCATGCGAGCTTACTTATTGTGTGTATTGAGATTTTCTTGTAATACGTTAAGGGGGTTTTTGGTCATAATTTTTGTTCAAGTTTCTTGTATTTTGCGTGCTACAGTTAGTGCAAAAATGAGCACTTTTTCGGGTCACTGTAAGAAAACTATTTTTTTTTCACGAATACTCTGTATTTGTTATCACCACAATATCTCACTACAACACTGTCTCAACCCTTTATTTTTGCTGAATCCACTGTCTCGAAAGGCACCACTCCACTCTCTTTACAATCCTCAAAATAGAACCGAACAAGTTGCAGCTGTCAATGGCTGCAAGAAAAATAAGGTTATAACCTTTTCCCATTAAGCCGGAAGGATGTCGCATCCATTACCACACTCCGAAAACAAGCCACTGCCATCCAGATTAATGGAGTTTTGAGTGGAATGTCACTTCGATTCAGTCATCTACGTAAAGTGAGTGACTGAGTGACGTGACTTTTATCACTCAACAGAGAGAGATGGATGTGAATGGAAGACTGCGTGATTTTTATCACCTCAAAGAACGGGATGAATGAGAATGAGACACTCCGTGACTTTTATCACCTCACAGGAAAAGATTGATGTTTGTAGAAGTCACTTCTTTACACTTTACATGACTAGAGAGTTTGTTGCATCTGTTTAAATACAATTAAGCAGTCAGGTTATGACGTTGTCTTCTTTGAACAAATATACTTTTCAGGATTTGTTGATTTTTATTACCTCACTGAAGAGATTGACGCTTGTGTGAGTCACTTTTGTTCACTTTATATTACTGGAGAATTGGAGACATCTGTTAAAATACAATTGAACAGTCAGGCATAATGAATTTTATGATTATAATAGTGGTTAAAAACCTGCAAGATAGACATTCAAATGTGAATTTGTCAGTTGTAAAATAAGAGAAATCGCAGAACAAAATATCATCTACTGCACGTATTTTGAATGAGGACAAACAGAAACGAGTGGTAATGGTTGAGACAATGTCTTATTTAAAAAAAAAATTACCAAATACTTTGCATCTTTTTGACAGGGGGTTCCAAAAAACGTTTTGGGGGGGGGGGCGAAAAGTTGATTGAAACCGTGTTTAACGTGACAACATTCAAAAATATACTACGAAGTCACCAGATAGAATGTCAATTAATGAAAATATATTCATAATTATTATTATACAATTGAATATGAATAATTAGCTAAAATAGTTATGTTTAGGATTTGTGCAGGAAGTTATTATTCAAACTTAGCAAGACGCTAAGCGAGTGCTCTGAAAGAGGTTTATACAACACTTTACTCTCCTTAACAGTTACTAGTTAATCAGCAGAAAGAGTAATAAGTCGATTTAAAATGATCAAAAACAGACTCAGATCAGCTATGGGAGACTCATGATTGTCCAATTTAATGGTTCTAGCTGCAGAAAAAAATGTACTTGAGTCTATTTCTAACGAAGAAATAATTGAAAGGTTTTCTGTTTCCTCATCCCAAAGACAAAAACGTCTATGTGGGGTTCAGAGAGATAGATTTAACAAGCTTAGAAGGTGCCTAGCTAACTTGTAGATGGTCACAGCCTACAAATTTAAAATGTTTGACTTCAAACTGTTGATGTTTTTCATGTATTTTACGATAACTACTTACTAATAAGTAAGAACTGCTATAGCAAAACTTACTAAATACTAAAAATTCAGTAATTTTTCATAACTATGTCTTTATTTTGTTTTTGAAAGACACTTCTTTCGATTGTGTGTTGTAAATAACTATACATGGAATGTATAAAGGAATGTTTAAAGGAACAACTTTGTAGAAATTATTTAACCTTAATGTAATTGGTACACCGAACATAAACTTATAGGTATTTCATTTTTATTGAACATTGTGTATTTGTAATAATATTTTATTGTTTAAAAACCATTTAGGTTCAAATTCTTATCTACCTATTTTGCAATTAAGTTTATTGAGCAGAAGTTCATATATTCATTTCATTGATATTTCCATTTTACCTTTACAAAAAAATGTTACCTATGTAAAGAATCTCAAGAAATATACATACATTTTGTATATTATCGATAAGGGTTTGAATTTTTTCAATAGTTATAGAAATCTTCTTTTAGTTTTAGAAAGAATACGGGGGGCTTTTTTCGCATTTTTTGGGGGCCTAATTTTAGGGGGGGGGTTTGGTGCTAAATTTAGGGGGGGGGTGCGTCATGAGGCTTAGGGGGGGTGGGCACCCCTGTTTTTGAATAACATTAAAATTTTTTTCTTCTTCAAATAATAGTATTTCTAACATTCCAGGATAAGCTGCATTTATTTGGATATTATTAACCAGTCAAGCCTGATTAGTTTTATGATTAAAATGTGTCTTAATTCAACAAAAGTACTTTTCAGAATAGGTAGAATCTCTTTGAATACTATTAACCATAATGTCCAGTAAGTTTCGTGATAATAATATATCTTATTTCAACAGAGATGCTTTCAAGGATACGTTATATCTATTATAATTTATTGTATCTATTAACTAGTCAGGCCTAGTGAGTTTTATGAGTGCAATGTCTCATTCCAACATAAAATATTTGCAAAGCGTGAAATTTGAAGCGTTCCAGAGATAATTGAGGCCTTTTTCTTGACATGTCGTCCTTTAATATTGAATTGTATTTATTTTTTATTTGAGTAAACATGATTCTGATTTAAATTTAAAAAAAAATGGTATTAAAAGATACAAATTAGATACTTCTAATAATAATCTTGAATAATTGGAAAGTATTCTTGTTGAAAAAAATCTTGAATACTCAAAATCGGTTTTGCAATCAAATTTTTATCATCCAATTTCATCATGGTTGTAGCCTGAAGTTTAATATACGGTACTCGAAAGCCGTGAGCCTTAGCAGGTATCTGTTCAATCAGATAGAGGTAAGCTACGTTCTCCTGGGCACTCTTTGTAAGGGTGAACGATCAGCAAAAAATACACTATTCTCTGCTGTAAAATCACTCCCCGGTGGTTCGGAACCCACCTAAAACTGTAGGTCCAGCTCATCAATCACCATCATCCGATTCATTACCCACGCACTGGTCTCAGACCTTTGTGGGCTTCATCCTCCAAAAAAAAAATTTGATTGAGATATTTATCAGATTTAACTGCAATGTTTTTCACAGACTACGAAACTTTCGTTTTTACCTCTTTCTATTTTCTTCCTTTTTGTTCTTGCTGTCAGAATTTAACTCTTTCACTGAATTTTAACTCTTAAGACAATGCTCATCTACAATTAATTACCAAAAATTACCCTCGAAACTGTGATAACGAAGAGAGCGCATTTGTTCAAATTCTTCCAAAGGAGCTCTTAAGAAGTATATGCTAATCTAATATCAAAACTCACACTGTATTTCTTTTTGAATTATGATTTTCTCTCATTGATACTGGAGAGATGCATTTTACTTCTAAATAGAAGCATCATCAGCCTGATGCGATAATCAGAGAGAGAGACTGAAGAAGCTTCTCTTTAGAAGTGAAATGTATCCCTTCAGTTTCAGTGAGTAAAAATCATAATTTAAATAGAAATACAGTGTCAGGTATGATATCAGATTGTTTTTCGTCATGGAAAACATCACAGAGGCTACTAAAAAAAAACTTTAAATAATCTCAAAATAACTGATACTAAGAAATACAAATTGAAGACTTCTAAAAATAATGTAAAAATTTAAGAAGCCAAGACTAATAATGTCAAAACTGATACTGTGTTTCTTTTTAAATTATGATTTTGAGACGTAGAAACGTCTTATCAGTTATTGTGTTTTAACTTGAACAAACTCATCCCTATCTTACTCAAATAATATCTTACTCAAGGAATATCTTCCATAACTTTACAAATAGAAGTGCCATTATCTTTCAAGAAATGTAATCATTCAAGAACAGGATGTAGCATTCACTTTCATGTTCTCAACACTATACGTTTGCCAGGTATAAAGTATCAAAGTTGATTTTCCTCAACAGGATATAGCGTCGCATTCACACTGATTCACAAAACTTAAAAACCTCTGCCATATCTTCATTTTTCAAACCTCTACTGTCAAACAATCTCAAACCTCAAGTCTATCTTAAAATTTGGCATGTGATGGAAAAAATGATTGAAACTCAACGCCCATGTTACTGAGGAAGCTTTTTTCAAAGCCAATATTTTATTTTAAAATGAAGAGCTATTGATGCTAGCCAATTTGTTACACAAGAATCTTTTGACGCATCAAGTTTTAGTTCCAGTATATTTAAAAAATAAGCATCAACATTCTTATTAGCTCTCACTGTACGAAGTGAATAGGGGGAGATTCTGTCCGTCCGTCTGTACGCATGAAATTTCAGAGAAAAACTATAGGAGGGAAGAGGTACCAAATTTTCAGGAGGTATTAGACACCTCATAAGAAGAAAAAAGAAAAATTAAAATTGAGTTCGTCGGTCCTTGCTGAAGGACGGACACAAAAAGGAAAAGTCTATCCAGGTTATTCCAGGAACTTTGAAAATCTATCTAGGAACAGCTGATAGGAGTTAACAGTTTTATGGGACACGTCTTTGAGGCATACCTTCTCTCAGTTCTAGTTCAGTTCAGAATTCGGAAACTTGTATTGATCTGTATCAGCTGGTTACTCTGGCTAATGAAAGTATGAATAGAGAAAACAAAAACTTTAAACAAAGATAAATAACAGAGCTGACTGAAAGGCAGAAAGATTGCACATATGGACCGCAGGGGGTAAGTGTAGTATCTACAATACTTCCCAAAAGCCTCTTGTTAGTCAATGCTAGCCAATTTTTTACACAGGAATCTTTTGAGGTAATCCAAGTGCTTATATTGCAAAAGAGCTGACGAATATTTAAAGTATTTTGGGACAGACAATCAAATGTCAAGGAAGAGTTGAAAGCCAAGTGATCTGCCACTGGGTGACCGGGTCAGTGTTTAATCCTTGTTTCAAAATGACGTCCAATTCTCTTCAAAACTTGTCTTGTAGCCAAGATTTCAGTCCTCTGAATTGTACATGTTTTTATGTTGATTTCAATTCAAAGTTCATTTATTTCGCACAAAGAGAGAATCAAAAAAATTGATTTTTTGAGGATGAAGCCCACATAGGTCTGAGACCTGTGCGTGGGTAATGAGTTGGATGATGGTGATTGATGAGTTGAACCTACAGTTTTTATTCGGGTTCCGAACCACCGGGAAGTGATTTTACAGCAGAGAACAGTGTCTGTTTCGCTGGCCAATCTAATCGGTCACCGTTACGAACAGGACCTACGAGAACGCCGCTTATCTCTCTGATTGAACAGATACAGAGGTAATCCAAGTGCTTATATTGCAAAAGAGCTGACGAATATTTAAAGTAGATACCTGCTACGGCTCGCGGCTATCACTTCCCTAAACTTAAACATGATAAGATAATCCTCATTATCAAGATACAAAAAGTAAAATATAACCTACAATTTACAAAATAAAATAATTATACAGTGAAAAGTAAAATAGGCACCCCTAGGCCTAAGCCCGAGAGGGGCTGAGTTGGATGATTTGAAAATTGAGTTTGACTATTGATTTGTACGAATATTTGACATACAGGTACAAATAAGTAATCCAGATTTTTAAAATTGAAAGTTAACGGTAAATAAATTCGATTTACGTAGGCTGTTGTTCAAGAAACTTGATTTTCTAACTATACCTTGCTTAAATGTGTATGAACCCACTTTATATATGGAAAAGAGTGATATAAACAAAAATTTTGACGTATACAATTATAATACGAGGGAGGAGCCGAGGAGATTATCACTTGTTGAGTCACGATAGTAGCCTATTTGAACAAAAATCTAGTTATACTGTTAGGAAACTATAACACTACTGCAGTTTTTAAAGAGTCTTGAGAAATAAGAGTAATGGTAGCTCAGTTGTGTATTGTTCTTGTTTGCTGCTTTCTATGTGTTCAAGAATTTTGGTTCTTAATTATTTCAACACTACTAATTTTTGTTTGCTGCTCCTCCCAACAGTGGGCGTGACTAGTGGCCTATTGGCTAGTGGACTATTGGCCTTCGGCCAATCACAGATCTTCAGTGAAGGTCAGCCTCCAATAAGCACTTCCACCCTCAGCCAATAGTATCATTCTGTGTTTAGTATAATATATTAAGCTACTCTGTATATTTTAGTATCAGTTTGTTTGAAATTGATAATTATTGTGTAACAACCGAAGTTTCTCAACGTTTTCAATAAATATGATTGTGATAACTTCAAATTTTCATAGATGTTCACTTATTTCATCGCAAACAAGTTCTACATTCAAATTCTCGTTATTTTTAAAATGCTATCAACTCAAACAACTCATAATAATGTCTAAGGGATTTGTTTCAATTATTCAATTGCAGACAAGTTCTGTGTTCAAATTTGTCTATTTTTGTAATATCATCAACTCAAGTCTCTAAAAACACAAGTAATTTGACAAGTTGAATAATAACTCCAACAATGAATCATGACTGACTAGCTTAAACAAACATTCGCCTTACAAACCAGAAAATTAGATTCTATAATGTTGGACTGTGCTCAAAACACAATAAATTAACAAAAGAAACAATTCCACGCTTGTCACGGAGATCATACAAACAATATTGTCGTTACTTTTCAATTATTCCAGTACATTTGTTTAACTAACGCCAAAAAATACCGAGAAAATAATAGAAATTTAATAATAGAATCTCGGAGTGAAAAAGTCACGGTGATTAACTCATTCTATTTCGTATAAATGAAGTATTAGATATATTTATAAGCGAGTTTATACTTTTTAAATTGCTCTTCAAAATCTTATTTAGCTCGAAAATGAATTTATGATGTTCGTGGCTTAGTAGAAAAATAAATTGGGTGTTAGAGAGACTGTGGTGTCAGTTGGGAACTGAGTGATGACCAGGGCCGCTTGCAGAAGCTGGGGAATCCCCACGTTATTCTGATCTAAAAGCAGCATGTTTTTGAGCTAGGGTTCGAATACTTCTTGAAATTTCAATACTGTATATCATAAAGAATAATGATTACAATTACAATTCTCTAGTTCTCCCCTAAGTACTCTATGCCTGCGAAACCCTTTTCCAGTTTAAAAATAATACCAAAACTGACCAACTACTAAACATCGAAAGAAGAATCATTAGAAAAGTTACCACAAAATCGGCGTGTAGCGAATATGAATTTGGAGGGAATAGAGAGAAAGAAGAAACAGTGGTTCTCGGTGTTATCTACTATGTAAATGTTTACTTTTAATCAATTAATTACTCTGCTTTTGACACTTTTATGGTGTTTACTTGGTAATTAGTAGAATGTTCTAGTTGTTTTATTAGACATTAATGGAATCTTTTCGAATATTGTAGAAAGTGCTAGTTTCTTTATTTATTTATTTAGAAGTTGGTAGAGAAATCTAGAGATATTTCAATTATGAAAAATCATACAAATAGAGGAAGTCTCTTGTAAATGAGTTCAGTTGTCTTTGAAATTCGTCATGATAAACAAGTGTGACAGTTAAGTAGTTTAGTTATTGTTCTACGTTGATAAGTGGCAGCAGTGACAGTTCACGTTAATACAGACAGTGAAATCCCGTTGGCGCTATTACAAACCATAGAAAGAACTTTCGTTATCTGTAGTGATAATTCTCTTGACAGTTCAAAAGTGATAATTCTTTTATCTATTACTGTATTGACGGACTTGTGCTACGTAAGTTAATTGTTCTTCCTCGACGTTTCTTTTTGAGTATTATTGGACAGTTTACTGTACAGTTATTGTTTAATATTAGATCGGTCTTTTAACTTTTAGTGATTGATTCGTGTACAGTTCATTGGAAACTCATTATCAGTTGAACAATATCGTGCTATTTGTTTTCAATTGCTTATTTTTCTGTAAGAAATTACTGAACAGTGTGAGTTGTAGATTATTTGTGTTGATAAAGTGAAAGTGATAAATTTAAGTGTTGCCAGCGTTATTTTAGACACGGAACCCGTAACAGGTGCCTGGAAAATCGCTGCAAATGAGACAGTTTACAGTAATATAGACCCAATTATCAGCGTCATAAAGAAACGAAAAGTTTCCCATTTCTTCCATGTACTCAGGAAGCTCAATAACAGAATCTTAAAACAATTAGTCATGAGGAATATTAATAGGAGAACCCATCGAATTTATATTTCGCAAACTTCAAAGGATCTTCAAAAATTGTTCTGAAAATCGAAAATGCTCCAAATAAAGTAGAAATTAACCAAATTTTACAAACAAATAAGTTTTACATTGAAAGACCAGAAAGACAAAGGAGCATGGAGGTTACAGATGGGATCAAAAGAAACTATCTGAAAGGATGAATTAATATTGGAGAAAGAAGGTTGAATCTAAGCTGAAAAGGTAGAAGAGACTGAAATATTGATGGAAGTGTTCCTATGTGGCCTTGAAATCATGAATAAGAGCATTTTTAAACCTATAATTTGTTGATTGAAACATCAAGATCACGGTTTTTGGTTCTTGATTTGACAATTATTTTTTTTTGTTGCTCCTCCCACCAGTGGGCGTGACTTGTCATGGCCTTCAGCCAATCACAGACAATCAATGATGGTTAGTCTTATTGAGGCACTTTTTCCCTCAGCCAATAATATAATTCTGTGTTTAGTATAATATATTAAGCTGCTCTGTACTTTAGTTTCAGTTTATTTGAGATTGATAATGATGTAACAACCAAAAGTAGTATCACACGGTTTTCAATATATGTGGTTGTGACAACTTCAAGTCTTATTATTCATTATCTTCCACAATATCACCACTTTACTACAAAGAAAGACAAAATAATATTATTCACTGATAGATTAACAAACAAAAATAGGTATACTCTTAGTGAAATTTATTTCATCTAACTAGAAAGTGCACCCAGACACAACAAGGCAAGGCTTAACATGAAAGCTGGTCTATTGGTTCTTTGTGTTAGAAAACGGCAAGAAAGAAGAAATCATTAGCTTAAGCAAACGATGTTTAAAAATTCGGAGCTTGGTTGTTTTTTATTGTGCACTGTACTTCTTTATTGCTCCAAATTCTATGTTAGAGTTTTAAACAATTTCAAACAAATTTTCCGGGAATAAAACAGGCTCTATTGAAATCATAAATAATTTTTAAAATGTGCAGGTAGGCCTATTCCAAAAAAACCAAAATCCCTCAATGGTCTTGATGTTTCAATCAACAAATTATAGGTTTGCTTCAAACTTTTTATTACACTTTTGAATGATATCGAATTTATTCTCTTTGGATATCGAGTAAAATGGGGAAGTGATAGCCGTGAGCCGTAGCAGGTATCAGATAAAGGTAAACAACGAGCTCCTGGCCCCTCTTTGTGAAGGTGACCAATTTGATGGGCCAGCAAATAGACTCTGTTCTCTGCTGTAACATCACTTCCCTGTGATTTGGAACTGAAAACTGTGGGTTAACTCATCCATCTCATTACCCACGTACATGTTGTCTCAGACCTATGTGAGCTTTATCTTCATATTAAAATTGAAGTTTCAGTGCATGTCGGGTAGACTTCTCAAAATAACCCTTAAGTTATTCTTTAATGATGTTAATAAATCATCAAAATACAGCCTTTGAATGTACATCAAATTATAGCTTCGTTTTTAACTCTGTATTACACTTTTCAATGATTTAAAATTGCTTTTCTATGAATGACAAAGGTTCTTTTGATTTTATCTGACCGAATTTAAGTCCATATCTACGTAGCCTACTCAAAATAACTTCGGTTATTCATTAACGATGTTAATAAATCATTGAATTATAACCTTTGAATGTAAAAATCATGTTATCCAATAATAGCCTCTCAAACTTCAAGCTAATTTCATTCACTCCTTTTCGCGCTGCCTTCAAACGCATTCAAGCATCTAATAAAACGCTTTCTCATAGGCAGAAGCCTTATTTAAACGCTTGCTATCAACCAATTACAAGCCAGTGTTCATTATAATCCACTGTCGCGCTCTCTTTAAGCGCTACCAAGCCAACAATTTCATACGGACGATATAATTTCAGTTAGCAGTGTAAAACACCTCTCATTGATGTTTCTAATAGCGTTTATTCTACTTGACAAACATATTACACTGAACTTCACTGTGCCCTGAACGCTTTTGCTGGGTAGTGGCTTTTCTTATGAACGAAATTATTATTTTATCAGTTTTGAAGATCTTTAGAACTAGCGTGAATAGAGTCTCAGGCTTTGTGACATGAAACAGTATTTTAAATAATTTTTATATAGTTGTTATTTTTTGTCATGAAATTATAATGATATTTGACAAAATTAACGGAGTTATTGACTTCATTAGTATTGTGAATCTTTAGATCAACCATGAAAAGAGAAGTAGGCTTTATGACATGATACAGAATTTTTATATGTTTTTTATATTTGCTTTTTATCCGCAAAATTCTCATGATATTTGACATTAATTATTCCCGAATTACACTATAAATTATATCGTAATTTTTTGGAAAATGAAGGCCACATAGGTCTCAGACCTTTGCGTTGGTAGTTGAATAATGGTGATTGATTAGTTGGACCCACAGTTTCAGGTGGGTTCCGAATCACCAGGCAGTGATTCAACAGCAAATAAAAGATTATTTTTTGCTGGTCTCTATTATGATGTTGAAGATTCATCTTGTTTCCACTAATATAATAAAAACTTAAAAAACACTTCCAAGTGGAAATTACGACTCACGTTATGGCGTGACGGCCGTTTCACTCTGTTGTCAAGAGCATCGTCAGACAACCCACAGTACACTCACTGGTCACCATTACTTAGAGAGCCCAGGAGTTCGTAGCTTATCTTCAACTGATTGAACATATACCTGCTATGGCTCAAGGCTATTACTTCTGCCATCATTTCTGCATTGATTTCTGAACTTCAATTCAGTTTTCTCAATTTTTTCTTACTCCAAATTGAAAATTATTTGTGAGATATTGCTCTTTTAATTAAAAAAAGAAAATACAATATCTAACTAAAAATCCATTCAACACAACTGATTTTGCTTCTGCATGATTTATGGATTACTGATGTAACTCAAACTTTCATCTTTGAATATCTATCTAAATAACGATGGTCTTATTCCCAAATAATATTATACAAAAGCAGTTTTGAAAAATGAGTAATCTGAAAACTGAAACAAAGGTAGCTCGATGATCTCCGCACCCTAGAATCCATGAATCGATGTAGTTTGTTCTTGACACTATAATATTATACTGACCCAGTGACGTAACTAGTGGGTCAGCATGGGGTGGGATGACCAATGCTGTCATGGGGGGGAGGGGATAGGAAATAATTTAAGTCTATTATGTATAGTTTATTAAAAAGAGGGTACTCCCCCAGGAAATTTATGTAATATAATCTCTTTAAAATCACATTTCACAAGCCATTTCAGATACAAATTCATCTATTGTGACATTATTCCAATTGTGTGTCAAAGTTTCTCCATCATTGTCAGTGAGATATCCGAACTCTTGTGCTTAAAATGCATTTCTCAAGTAGCCAAACTTTAAAGCAGGACTACTTAAAACTATGTTCATTCTGCTATTTTTGATCCCCCACCTCACCTAATTGGGGAAAAGTATATTAGCGCTTCTAAATATATATTTCAAGAGGAGGAGTAGTTTTCTGACAGTAATAATTTAAGTTTATATGTGGCTTGTTCATTCATAAAGGGGAAAGGTTTTTGAAAAAAATCCCTCTAAAACAAAATTTTTAGTGATTGAGGACGTTTTTTTTACTATTATGTAAAAAATTATCTTTCAGGGCTTCTTGAAATCTGGGGTTTCTTTTGTTTCTGAGTCTCTGAGGGATCTATCCGTAGTTACGCCGCTGCCCCGTACCCTCAAATTAACTAACGACTGCTATCCAAGATCCAGTCACCTTTCTATTTTTCACCATTTTATCGCTTTTTTCGGTCTTTTCATGTCAAGAATCCCCAGTTACCAGAATGTGATTGACGTCAGGTGGCGTAGAGACAAACTGTGATTAATGTCAGGTAGCGCCAAGACCAACCGTGACAGATTATCCGTCGATCTCTTATCCGATTAGTGAAGGTGTTAACCCACCCCGGATCTGTCACCGGTTCATCCGCGTTCCGGACCGGTGCAACCCGTCTGTCACCTCGGTGACACGATCGGTGGCTCAGAGATCGATCCGATAAACACTCGTTAAGCATCGCTCTTGGCTGCTTTCCATGACTTTCGTAATTTTTTTTCAAGCTATTCGAACAAGAAAATCGACACGATCGAATCGAGCCGCCTACGTTTTTTTGACGTTTCTTCTCATCCTTTTTCTAATTTTTCTTCTTCTTCTTGCTTCCTCTCACTTCTTTTTCTTTTCTTCTTCGTCGTTTTCTTCTTTGTTCACTTTTTCTCCTTCCTCTCCTCCTCTTCCTCTTCCACCTTCTTCTTTTTCTACTTTTTCTTTTTCTGCTTCTTCAACTTTCACTTCTTCTGCTTCTTCATTTTATCTTAATCTTCTCCTTTTATTTTTTCTTTCCCTTTTCTTCTTTTCCTTCTTCCTCTTCTCTTTCTCTTCCTTCTACTTCTTATTTTGCTTCTCTTCATATTAATTTTTTTTCTATTTTTTTTGTTAACTCTTTTCCTTTTCTACTTTTTTCCTCTTCCTTCACTTCTTTTCCTCCTCTTCCACCTCCCGCTTATCTTCAATACAACTTCTACTACTTCTTCTTTTTTTCTTCTTCTCTTCTCCTCTTCTTCCTTAACCAGCTCCTCCTTATTCTTCTCCTCCCTTCTCCTTCACCATCTTCTTCTGATTCTCCTCCTACTCATCCTTCTTCTTATTCTCCTTCTTCTTCTTTTCCTGTTTCTTATTCTTCTTCTCCCATTCCTCCTCCTTCTTCTCCACCTTCTCCTTCTACTACTCCACCTCTTCGTCCTTCTCTTCTTCCTCCTCTTCATCCTCTTCATCCTCATCATCCTACTCCTTCTTTCCCTCTTTTTTATCTTTGTCTTCATATTCTTCTCACATCTTCCACCCCCCCTCTAGCATTTTCCTCACTCTTTATATTCTGCACCCTCTTCTTCTCTTCCTATTTCTCTTCCCCCTCACCACACTCCTCTCAATTATCCTTCTCATTTTTCTTTTTCTTCTCCTCCTTCTCCTCCTTCTCCTCCTTCTCCTCCTTCTCCTCCTTCTCCTCCTTCACCTCCTTCTCCTCCTTCTCCTCCTTCACCTCCTTCTCCTCCTTCTCCTCCTTCTCCTCCTTCTCCTTCTTCTCCTTCTTCTCTTCCTTCTCTTCCTTCTCCTCCTTCTCCTCCTTCTCCTCCTTCTCTTCCTTCTCCTCCTTCTCCTCCTTCTCCTCCTTCTCCTCCTTCTCCTCCTTCTCCTCCTTCTCTTCCTTCTCCTCCTTCTCCTCCTTCTCCTCCTTCTCCTCCTTCTCCTCCTTCTCCTCCTTCTCCTCCTTCTCCTCCTTCTCCTCCTTCTCCTCCTCCTCCTCCTTCTCCTCCTTCTCCTCCTTCTCCTCCTTCTCCTCCTCCTCCTCCTTCTCCTCCGTCTCCTTCTACTCTGCCTCTCATCCTCTTCTACCACCCGCCCCTTCACGTCATCATTCTCCTTTTTCTTCTCTTTCTCCCTCTCATTACAGGACCCGCCGGATGGTGTTTGACGCAAAGCGGAAGCTGAAGGGGACGAACATCACCATCAGAGAGGATCTCACGAAACATCGCCTCGCTATCCTGAATGCCGCCGCGGACCGTT
Organism: Conomelus anceps; assembly: GCA_948455865.1. NCBI lineage: Eukaryota > Metazoa > Arthropoda > Insecta > Hemiptera > Delphacidae > Conomelus > Conomelus anceps. The sequence goes on along the minus strand of OX418223.1, from coordinate 54,492,191 downwards.
TTGGGATCAGGGCGGTCTGGTCGTCCGACGGTCGAATCAAGGTCTCAACTGGGAACGGAGAGAAGAGGAGGATCTACACGGTCGAAAGACTCTCCGATCTCGCAAAAATAAGGTGAGTTTAATTAAAACATGTGATAGTCGATGTAGATGCCCGAACTTTTATTGATGCAACCCCCTTTTCAATAATTTAATTCTAAATAAACAGTATGCCCTATTATTCACAATCAGTTAACAATCTTATTTTAATTTAATTTGAATCTCTCTTTTGGAATTCCTCACTCTTCACGAATAAAATATGAATAATTGTAATTATTTAATAAAAACCGTTTACCTACTGCAAAAATCAATTTAATTTTTACAATAATTTAATGAAGTTGAAAACTGTATCTAAAAATTTACTTTTTGCGGCTATACTGCTACCTTTCTAACAAAGTAGGCCTAAATATAGAAACTAAATTACTTCCAATATCATGAATATGTGTCTATAAATCAGTTCTAACTTTTAAATCTATATATTTATGTTGTACGTAAGATGCAGCCCCAAAGAAATATATTATCTTCTTCAGAATTCGATTAGCATTGCCTTGCTTTAAATCCACTATCTAGTATTTATGTGGATACTGTATTACGTGAACACTACGGATTATAAACGCATAATTGATGCTCAGTGTCATTACGCATTATAATTAGACCTTCTAATTTTAATTTAATCTGAATCTCTCCTTTGGATCTCCTCACTCTTCCGAATAAAATAGAAATAATTGTAATTGTTCAAAAAAAACCGTTTACCTACCGCTAAAATCAATTTAATTTTTACAATAATTTATTGAAGTTGAAAGCTGTATCTGAAAATTTACTCTTTGCGGCTTTACTGCTACCTTTCTAACAAATTAGGCCTAAATATAGAAACTAAATTACTTTCAATATCATGAATATGTTTCTATAAATATTAGCTCTAACTTTTAAATCTATATATTTATGTTATACGTAGGATGGAACCACAAAGAAATATATTAGGCTATATTCTTCAGAATTCGATTAGCATTGCCTTGTTTTAAATTCTCTATCTGGTATTTACGTGGACATTACATGTATTATGCGGATTATAACCTTGTGCGATAAAATTCCTGTATAATTCTGCAAGGCAAGTGATCACAGTTTGTATTGTTTATTACACCTCCCATAATTTAGCAAAGCAAAAAAAAAAAAAAAAATACATTTATTTTTATATATTTTTAATATATTATACAAAATTGAAATATACCTAAAACATTTTGCCGATATAAGTGAAATATTTATTTTCATCGATCTACCTTCATTACTGATTAGTAATATTGATCTCAGCTATCTATAAAAATCCTGTTATGCCCTATATGAAATATCCATACCTCGTTTTCATTCATGTTTATCTAATATTTCTTCCTCAACTGCCTATCATCTCATCGCTTACATACCCACCACCATTCACTCACTTCCACCCTTTCTCTCTTACACTCTCTCTCTCGATTCGCGCCGTGGCGTGGTCGCAGTTTTTTCTAAAAGTTGTTTTAAAAAAAAAAAAAAAAAAAAAAAAAAACTCCGCTTACTCACCGCCAAAAATCAATTTTCTTTGCACAATTTACTGAAGTTGATTGCTTTATCTAAAAATCTACTTTGCGGCCTTACTGCTTAATTCCTAAAAAATTTAGTACAGAAACTAGAAATTAGAAATCTATACATGTTATAAGTGGGATACAACCTGACAGAAATATAACCTCCAGAATCCGTTAAGCATAGCCTAGTTTTGAATTCAGTATCCCGGTATCTACGTCTGCAAATTACAAACACATAATTGACGCTCTGTGTCACTCATAATTCATTCTAATTGATTGATTGATCTATGTAATTCATTACACATCATAATTATTGATACTTTTCGTTTATTTACCTCATCTGACGATTCGTCTCCAACCGTTTTATTATTTCTAATGCTCTCAATTTTCACACTGTATCAATGTGCACAGATTATTAATGACTCCGATGTCTCACCTTAGTAACAATGTGCGATAAAATGCCTGTGTAACTGTGCAATGAGAGTGATCTTAGCTTGTATTCTCATTACATCTCGCATCATTTAGGAGAAAAAATCAATATCATTTATTAACGCATTCAAATTTAATCACTCTCTCTCGATATTATCCTATCTCCACTCTTGTCACCTTTCTCTCTTCGTCTAATCGGTACAACTTTCTCTTTCTTGTCGATGCCAAGTGATTCCTTACAAACTTCCTTACCTACCATTCCTTCCAGCTTAATACATATGATATCAAAATACATCCATGTCAAAAATATTTCTCATGCTAGCTCTGTCACACTTTCTCACACTTCACCATCCGTCCTAATCATTCCTTTTTCTCGCCATGAGTCTTGAACTTTTTTCTTCTCTCTTTCACTCCATCTATTCCGTCTGCCTTATCTATATTCCCGTCTGCCTCTATTTGAACCTAATATTATCTGTACTTGCATCTTTGCGGTCTGTCTTTGCTGGCTCTTTTCTTTATTGTTGCAGTTTTATGGCAACACTCCTAACAACCTGGAGCACTACATCTTCCTTGATGAAACGATTCATGGCCTGCTTATACCTTGGGCTGCATCTATTCTATTCGGCTGCTACTGGGCATCTTATTCTCGGCTACGCTTGTTCCTCCCTTAAAACTGAACACTGAATGATTTAAACTAAGGAACTTTCTTGCTCGGAGCTGATACTGCTACGCTATCACCATGCGGACAAACGAGTTTAATTTTAATTTTCTTAAGTTAAGTTATTCTAGTTTTAATTTGATATTAGTGATCATGCTTTGCTTCTGGGTTGGGTCGATGCAGGTCGGCAGTCCTCTAGATGTCGCTTCTTAACACACCAGCTCGCTCGGCCTCAACCTCTTCCATTACTAACAGTTCAATCGGTACTGGGCTCATATTATCGGATGATCTTTTGCCTTATGATAAACATTGTTTTAGGGCTTGTCACTTGAACGCACAATCTCTACGATGTCACATAGACGAACTCAGAGCAATCTTCCAATTCAACAACTTCGATGTAATGGGAATTTCTGAATCTTTTTTAAAACCAAGTATTCCATCATCTCAAGTAGCTATATCAGGATATAATCTTTTTCGTAACGATAGGTTGAATAGAGCGTGTGGAGGCGTTGCAGTGTATGTTAAAAACGGTATCAAGACAAAAATACTTACTGTGTCCGAATCCTTACTAGGTGAAGCTAGGCCAGAATACATGTTATTGGAGTTGACTTTGTCTAGGTCTGATAAATTGTTACTTGGGGTCTGTTATCGGCCTCCAAAGATTGGTTATTTTACTGACTTTGAAAATGCTTTACTGTCTTTCATGCCTAATTACAGTCGTATCCTACTAATGGGAGATATGAATACGGACCTCAACATGGCCCATCATAACTTCGACTACACCCAACTCACTACTATTTTTGAATGTCTCAATCTGACCATACTGCCACTAAATCCCACTCATCATACAAATGTATCAGACACTTTTATTGACTTATTAATTGTTAGCGACCCTGATGAGGTGATTCACAAGAACCAAATCTCAGTTCCAGCTATTTCTGGTCATGATCTGATTTACTGTGTACTCTCCTATAAAGCTCCCAAGCCTGTACCAAAGTTTATAACTTTCAGAGATTTCAAACATATGGACGAAGAAGCATTTATGACTGACGTAGCTCAAACAGCATGGAACGAAATATTAACTTTGTCTTCGGTTGATGCAATGGCAACTACTCTAGAAAACAAGATTTTGAATCTATATGACAAGCATGCACCAACTGTGACTAAACGAATTAATAGCAAACGACCTGTTAAATGGATAACTGATGAAATATTGCAGCTCATGGCACAAAGGGACTCAGCTCATAGGAAGGCTAAAAGAACAGGTGACATTGACAATTGGACCACTTACAGACGCTTACGTAACAAAGTAAAACAAGAACTTCGTAACTCTAAGATTAGGTACATGAACTCTTTTTTGACTGAAAACCGACTTAATTCATCATCGTTATGGCGTGGAATCAAACAGTTTGGAATTGGGAAACAAAAATCACCTACCCAAATCGACCTTTCACTTGATGATATTAATGAACATTTTGTATCCCAATCTTCTCAACGTGATGAGACAGTAATTGAAAACCATCTAGAAAGCCTAATTGATCAAGTTTCCAACTCTCCTATTCCACCAGCCTCCCAGTTTCAATTTCGTCCAATTTCTGAGCATGAGGCTCTCAAAGCTATCCAGCATATTCATAGCAATGCGATGGGAGCAGATGAAATTCCTATCAAATTTATCAAGAGAATTCTCTTTGCAATTCTTCCTGTCATAACTTACATTTTTAATGCTTCCCTTCAAAGTGGTCTCTTTCCTAAAAATTGGAAATATGCTCATGTTCGCCCACTTAACAAAGTTTCATGTCCAACTAAAGTTGAAGACTTCAGGCCTATAAGTATTCTGCCAGCAATTTCCAAAGCACTTGAAAGACTTGTTCATTCACAAGTAGTCGAATTTCTTGAAAATAATAGCAAACTTCATAACTTCCAGTCTGGTTTTAGAAAATTCCATTCTACTGAAACAGCTCTACTGCGTGTTACTGAAGATATCAGGTCGTCCATGGATCACAGAAAGTGTACCATACTGTGTCTGTTTGATTTTTCCAAAGCTTTTGATACTGTTGACCACCAGATCCTTCTCAACAAATTACTCCTCCTTGGTTTCAGTCACAAAGCTGTAAAATGGTTTCATTCTTATCTTGTAGACAGAAAGCAGTGTGTCACTGATGGTGAATTGCAATCAGAGTGGAAAAATGTAATTCATGGCGTCCCCCAAGGTTCAATTCTTGGCCCCCTTCTATTCACACTGTATGCAAATGATCTTTCTTCCATAATTAGGTTTTCCAAATTCCACACCTATGCTGACGATCTTCAAATTTATTCTAGTTGCTCTGTTAGAGACCTTCACCAAACCATCCATAATATGAATGAAGAAATAGTGAAAATCACTGATTGGACTAAAAAGAATGGCCTCAAACTTAATCCACTTAAAACTCAACCTATAATAATTGGCTGCTCTCGTTTAATCAATGGTATAGACTTCCAATCAATTCCAAAAATCACTGTCGATGGGACTAGTATTTCCTATTGCAAATCAGTAAAAAACTTAGGAATCATAATGAATACTTCTCTTGACTGGACTGAACATGTTGTCGGCACCTGCAAAAGAGTTTTCTCTGCCATGCACTCTTTAAAGAAAATGCAAGACATCCTTCCTAGGCATATCCGACTATTACTTGTCAAAACTCTCATTTTCCCATACTTCATGTACTGCAATTCAGTTATAAACGATATGACAGTAACACTCAATGAAAGGTTGCAACGTAGTCAGAACTACTGCATGCGTTTTGTTTACTCCCTACAGCGTCATGAGCATATAACCCAATCCTACATCCATAGTAGCACCTTAAAATTACCTGATCAGAGGCTTATCAGAATACTTAAACTTCTAAAAAGCATTCTCAATAGTGGAACTCCTAAATATTTTAAAAATGATTTTAAGTTTGTGTCTGAAGGTCGGAGAAACAACGTTACCCACACCAGAAATGGTGACAGAACTCTTAGGATGCCAAATCACCGGACGACACTTTATACTAAGTCTTTTGTTGTTAGCGCTTGTCGTGCTTGGAATCTACTCCCACTTTCAATTAGGAATCATGAGAGCCGAGTGGGCTTCTCCCTGTCTCTGAGGAGACATCTATTGGAGAAAATGGCAGCGTCTGTCCGGCCTTGAGGCAACTGCATGATCAATGATACTATAATCCTTTAAGTTAGGTTAGGTTATTATCTATAAACTAAATTATTTATCTATTCATTTTTATAATACTTTTTTTAATCCACAAATTATTTTCAATATGCTTTCATTTTATGTTCTAATGTATAAATTTAAAATTGTTTAAATTTAAATTTACCTCATTTGAATTGATTTATCTTACTTAGATAACCCATATCAGACGATTTCATCTAAATCAATTTAAACTAGTAGGACATGTTGAGGTAAAAGGTTAAGTGTAAGAATGGCCTCAATGGCCAAGACTTCGCCTCTTTGTGTAATTCATCTCTCAGATCCAAGCTCTATTTTCATTATGTTTTTTTATTTTTTTATCAATTTCTGCTGTACTATACCTCTGAATATATATTTGTTGTATTTATAAACTTTTCTACTCAAACTATTCAACCATTATGTTTACGATTCAAAATCAACTGTACTTAACTTCAACTAGTGGATCTGAGAGTTGCTAATATTAATAATACTTTATCATTCAAATACATTGTAAATTTACACAAATAAAGTCATCTGAATCTGAATCTGAATCTGAATCATCCTCTTCCTCGGCTTTCTCCTTTACCTTCTCACCGTCATTTTCTTCTTCTCTCTCTTCTTTTCTCCTCATTCTGCTCCTTCTCCTCCTTCTTCTTAATTTATTTTCTTCCCCTTTTTTTTCGTTCTTCTCCTTCTTTCTATTCGCCTTCTTCTTTAACTGTTTGTCATCTGATCATTTCATTCTTTATTTCGTTTCTAAAGCTGGGTCACTAGGCCTATCTTCCACTTTTTCGAAACGTCTCATCGTAACACTGTCGGCCGTCTGTTTTTTGTTTCTTGTTTGAGACAGCAACAATTTGGCTTAAAGGCCTATTTCTTGGAACATCTGACTGACCTGCTCTTTTCTCTTTTTTTCAACTTTCAACTCACAAATTTTTTTTTTTTGCGGATGAAGCCCACATAGGTCTGAGACCTGTGCGTGGGTAATGAGTTTGATGATGGTGATTGATGAGTTGGACCTACAGTTTTAGGTGGGTTCCGAACCACCGGGAAGTGATTTTACAGCAGAGAACAGTGTCTTTTTTGCTTGCCAATCTAATCGGTCACCGTTCCAAACAGGACCTACAAGAACGAAGCTTATCTCTATCTGATTGAACAGATACCTGCTACGGCTCGCGGCTATCACTTCCCAAATTGATTTGCTAAACAAAACACTGAATTAGGCAAATTATTTATTGGGAAAGTAATTCTATTTTACAACTAAATATGCACCTTTTCATAAACCACACATCGTTAAATACACTATTCCCATGTTTCAATCATGAGAAGCATTTATTTTATAAACATGCAAAGGGATTAATATGTGATTAAGCAGATGAGTAGTTGAACAAAAGCATTTACAGACAATACGCATGAGCTTCTAGCCTCTCACCCTTCACAACCCTTTGTCACAACCTCTGCTGTAAAATCAGTTTAATTCACTGTAGTTTGGAACCTACCTGTAGAACTCATAATGTAGGTCCAACTCACCAATCACCATCATCCAACCCATTAGCCACACACATGTCTCGGACCTATGTCAGCTTCATCCTCAGAAAAAAAAAATTAATTGTAATTTATGACTAATTTTGCACTCTGTATTTGTAGTGACATTAATTTGTTTTTGATAATTAAGACTAGAAAAAACTATGAGTTAGTTCTAATAGCCTGCTAGTAAGAGTTATATTAGATTAACAAAATGTATTTGTACTTGAGACAAAATTGTAGATCAAAGTTATTTGGAATAAATTCAAATTTTATTCGATTCTCTTATTATATGTCAGTATGTCCACATGGTAAGTCTGATAGGTTCTTGTTTTCCTAAAAGGTCACACACAGCCTCATGTCAACAAGACTGCACAAATTGTACTTGTGACAAACTTGTACATTTATGTTGTTTGTAAAAACGAAATTTGGTTTGATATTAAAAAAAATTGATACGCCCCAAACAGAAGCGATGGTGATTCTGATACGGTTCTATGCTTCACAAAAGGTCGCGCAGCCTCATGTCGCCTATACTTAATAATTGTACATTTATGTTTTTTAGAATGAATTAATTTTGTTCATTATTTCTTCATTTTTGTGAAAAACAGAAGCAATGTTGAGTCTGACGCATTTTGATGCTTCACCAAAGGTCACGCAGCATCATGTCTCCAAGACTACAGAAATAGAAGCGAGGTTGGGGTCCCATTCAATCCTGTGCTTCACATTACATCGCCCTACAATATGCCAACAAAGCTGCGTAGGAATTAAAGGAGGGGGTGGTTCAAATTCATCTCAGTGCTTCACAGAAGTTCACCCTGCGTCACGTCACCAAGACTACAAGGTAGAAGCGAGGTTGAGGTCTCATTCATCCCAGTGCTTCACAGAAGTTCACCCTGCGTCACGTCACCAAGACTACAAGGTAGAAGCGAGGTTGAGGTCTCATTCATCCCTGTGCTTCACAAAAAATCACTAAGACTGCGTTTCTATTTGCGACAGTACTCTCTCAGTTTCCCTTAAGAAGTAGCCCGCACTTCAGCCTACTCAAGAAACTTGATTTTCTTCTTGCAAGGTGCAATAAATAGGCCTGGTCTGGCATGCAGAATGCATTGTGCGTGTGTACGCGTATGTGAGCTTATTATGTGTGAGTGTGTGTATGGGTTCATTCAGCCATGCAATCTCAACGTTCTGAATATTCTATTTCTGCCCCAGCTGACACAAAGCAGTCAGCATGGCTCGCCGCGCTGCAACAGTAGTAGGTAGTTTGAGTTAGTGAGTTGAAAGAGTTTCCTTTTCTTCTTCTTCTTTCACTTCGTCTTTTTCTTCGTCTTCCTTATATTCTTCTTATTTTTTCTTCTACCATTCATACTCCTCTCCTCCTCCTCCTCACATTCTTCCTCCTCCCTCTCCTCCTCCTCTTCCTCCTCCTCCTCTTCCTCCTCCTCTTTCTCCTCCTCCTCCTTCTCCTCACATTCATCATCCTTTAATTCCCCCTCCTCATCCTTTATTTCGCTCTTCTCCTTCTTTTTCTTTTCCTACTCTTACTTTTCCTTCACCTTCTTCTCCTTCAAAACACTACCTAAATTTGCTTCTCCTCCTCTTGAAGATAAAGATGTATTAAATAAATATAAAATATCAATATCAATATTTTGTTAATTAGAATTAATACTTTTATTATTCATGTAAACTGTAAATTTACACAAATAAAGTCATCTGAATATCATCTTGTTTATTATTATTTTTTTTCATTTTATTGCATTATGTTTATCTATTGTATTTTGTTAGTTTTATATAATGGGTTTGAATACGGGGCTATTTACAGCCTCGCCTGTGATGCTGTAGAGAATATTTTTTATATTCCTGAAAAAGTTTAATTACACTCACCATTTATGTGATATATTCTTATATTTTTTATATTTTCGATCTGCTTTTTATTCCTTCCAAAAAACATAATATAAACTTTCTACATCTATCATAAGCTGCGTTCTCGTAGGTCCTGTTCGTAACGGTGACCGATTAGATTGGCCAGCAAAAAAGACATGGTTCTCTGCTGTAAAATCACTTTCCGGTGGTTCGGAACCCACCTAAAACTGTAGGTCCAACTCATCAATCACCATCATCCAACTCATTACCCACGCACAGGTCTCAAACCTATGTGGGCTTCATCCTCAGAAAGAAAAAAAAAATCTTATTTTTTATCTGCTCTTCAGCCTCCCAAAAAGAGCTCAGACTCTTGTTCAGTATGTTTCGCATCCCAGTTTTGTGTTCCGAAAGTACATCATCTGACACAAAATAGTTCCACTTGTAGTTGTTATTGTTCTCGTCACCCAGGCCCAACTGAGTCTTCAACATCCAGCATCTGCCAATGAAAACATCCATAAATAGGCCGAGCTTCAATCTTAGCTTAGCAACCTCTCACAGTTCCCAACTCACCTTTTTTTACTCTTCTGAACAAGTCGTTAGTTTCGCAACGGGCTTTTTCAGCTGGTGGTGTTAAATACTCGCAGTTTTATCAACAAAAATTCATAGTCCGTAGATTAGTAGTTGTTGGAACTAGGTCTTTGGTATTAATAGCTCACAATATTGTAAGTCTGTATTAGCTTAGGGTTCTCATAGCAGTTTTTTTTTTTTTTTTTTTTTGAGGATGAAGCCCACATAGGTCTGAGACCTGTGCGTGGGTAATGAGTTGGGTGATTTATAAGTTGGACCTACAGTTTTAGGTGGGTTTCGAACCACCGGGAAGTGATTTACAGCAGAGAACAGTGTCTTTTTTGCTGGCCAATCTAATCGGTCACCGTTACAAACAGGAACTACGAGAACGCAGCTTATCTCTATCTGATTGAACAGATACCTGCTACGGCTCGCGGCTATCACTTCCCCTAGTTAATGCAACTATTGTATTTTGACAGCTTTCAAGCCATAATTGAGATGTAAGTTAGGTCCTAAACATCTCACGATTGGCTTATAGGCAAAACACAATCGTACCAATTCAGACCATCAATATTATTGTTCCATATAATATTTTATCTAGAAGTAGTTGTAGTTAGGATCTGGATTTTAATTTAAATTGATTTCAAAATGTTTAAATCAGCTGATATGACTAATGCATAACATTAACTTCGACACTGTTTTGAAGAAATCCTGCATTCTGATTGGTCTGACTCCTGCACTTAAAAGTGACAATTGTGTTAGAATAGTTTCATTGTGCAACTAGTTTGATAATCCATAGAATAGAGTTTAAGTTGTATTGTCATCGCTTTCTGATCTGTTATTTTCGTTTTATAATGTAGCTGTGAATAAAATATACTTCAATAATCACTTTAATTGTCACTTAAATCATCCATTACTGCTTTAGGCTCGGAAATATGCATGTATTGTAAAAAAGAAACTGCGAATAATTGTGAATAAACTGTGGACAGCTGTGAATAACAGTGAATAGCTAGCTGGGAATAGACTGTGAATATCCTGGATAATTTTACCAATTATTCAGATGCTCACGGGTGAGAAGCTTATAGCAAACGATTCATCCTCTTCCAATATGCAATATATTGTAGCGGATAGGAAATTGGAGAGAATTGAAAGAAAGAAGAAACATTGGTTCTCGGTGTTATCTGCTATGTAAATGTTTACTTTTAAGCCATTAATTACTCTGCTTTTGACACTTTTATGTGTTTACTTGGTAATTTGAAGAATGTTCTAGTTGTTTGAGTAGACATTAATGGAATCTTTTCGAATATTGTAGAAAGTGCTAGTTTATTTATTTATTTATTTATTTAGAAGTTGACAGAAAATTCGAGAGATATCTCAATTATGAAAAGTATATAAATAGAGGAAGTCTCTTGTAAATGAGTTCAGTTGTCTTTGAAAATTCGTCGTGATAAACAAATTGTGTCAGTTCTATATTGTGTCTATATATAGTGATAATTATTTCTCAGTGACTATAGAGATAATTATTTTTCCTGTTTAATTCATACCAGTGAGCTGCTTAATAGTTTTTGTTGTATTACGGACTAGTGCTACGTAAGTTGAGTGTTCTTTTTCGACATTTCTTTTTGAATATTATTGGACAGTTTATTGTACAGTTAATAATTAATATTAGATCGGCCTTTTAACTTTTAGTGATTGATTTTTGTACAGTTTATTGAAATCTTTTTATTAGTTGAACAATATCCATTTATCTGTTTTCAATTGCTTATTTTTCTGTAAGACATTACTGATCAGTGAGTGTTGTGATTATTTGTGTAAATAAAGTGCGAGTGATAAATTTGAGTGTTGCCAGTGTTATGTTAGACATAGAAGCCGTAACAATATGAAACAACTTTCATTCAATCAAAACATTCATTCAAATCAATCACTTTCATTCTTATTCATTCTCAATAATTCAAGTAAGTTGGCACACACACACACACAGTCACATCACACAGTCTTTGCTAATTTTTTTGAACGTGTTTAACATTTTTGTTGATGCTACTGCAATATATCTAAGGTAACCAGATTTTTTAAATCCCAAAACGGGACAACTGGACACATAGACCATGGGGGGGGGGGGAGGGGGGTTGTTTGAAAGTTGATCAGAAAATAGGAAAAAACGTTATATTTCTTCTCTATACAAAGATATTTTTGTAGTCATTCTCACACATCATAGACTATTAAAAACAAGACCGAAGTTTTCAATGCCATCGATGTTCACCATCCGAAAACGATCGAAGAATAATTAAAGTCCACTCATAATAAAGAGGGATTTGATAGGTAAGATTCAATTGTAATTAGAACTTAAGTTAAGCTTTTAGATCATTTATTTAGAGCAATAGTAATTATCAATAAATGAGAAAAATCGATTCATGAAGTGGAATATTAGTAATTAATATTGCCAAAACGGGACAAATGGGTGTCCCGACAATGATGTTGGGGACAACGGGACATAATTCTCAAAAACGGGATGTCTGGTCACATTAAATATACCCTTCTTCTCCACTTCAAATTTCTCACTGTACTTCCATGTAATGGTATATGGCTGTATGTGGAAGTTTGAAAACTTATATGGTTACAAATATTTATTGACCGTTATTGTTCAAAAGCCCTTCATTTTTACCCAGAGAATCACGATTAATAGCTGAAAGAAATCGCAAAATAAAATATTTGTACTATTTACAGTATAATGAATGTTATCGATTGAATTTTTATGACACGACATGAATATTTCATGAAGCATATTGACCATTGATAGATACATTAGTCTCACCAGCCTCGCTTGTGTAACAAATTATACATTTTTCATGTGAATCCCTATAGAATTAATGTGTTTGCAGTCTTGCAGTTCTCTTTTTTCTAACAGAAAGAAATACATAATCAATATATTTCACATAATTTCTTATCAAGTGGAGTCAAAACAAGGGTTTTTATCAGAGAAAATTTGTCATAAATTTTTTTTTTAGGATGAAGCCCACATAGATCTGAGACCTGTGTGTGAGTTGGATGATGGTGATTGATGAGCTGCACCTACAGTTTTAGGTGGGTTCCGAACCACAGGGAAGTGATTTTACAGCAGAGAACAGTGTCTTCTTTGCTGGCCAATCTAATTGGTGACCTTTACAAAAAGTAAAAAGTACCCAGGAGAACGCAGCTTATCTCTATCTGATTGACAAATACCTGCTATCAATTTTTGTTGTAAACAAAATATCACATGTATTTTTCTGTTATTTATCTGTTTAATTTATAATGATGAAAACTTACTCAATCAATGCAATGAATACACTTTTAAATTGGAGAAATAAGGTTGATCTGTAGAAAATTGGTGGCGGTGAAATTCTGAAATTCACCTTGAATTTTAGCTAAGAAGATTATTGATTCCATGAGTGAATTTGCCCAGTTTATTAATGAAAAATGTCTTTATTCATGTTAGTAATAATATTGAAATATAACATATTGTCCAACCTTCAACATATGAATAATCTGTTGACATTCCAATCTAACAATATTCAAATATTCGACGTTTCTAAAAAGTGAAATAATAATTTGTATAAATACTCCATCAAATTCCAAAAACAAGAGAGCAAAGAAGACAATATTATATTCCAATCAATTTTTATCTATTCGACTTTGATTGTTGCTAACAATATCATTGAAATGTGGATATTATCAAATGAAATTTTTATTTCTGTAATTAATAAAATAAATTTTTTGGAGGATAGTGCTTTTTTATAGTGTAGAGTTCCTTTCAGATGAAAATTGAGCCTCACCTCAAGTCATTCAAATTTTAATTGAGGTAGGTAGTGTATAATAAATAAATACTAATGATATAAATGTTTTTATCTACGACCATGTCATAATGTATACATTACAGTTTCACAATTGATGCCAAAACAGCTGTCTTTTCGAAATGATTTTTGAGACCCGTTGCATAAAGAGCTCATTATAGTACAGGTTCTACATTATAACACGGGTTCTGGACCAATCAGAAGCATTTTTGATGGAATCAATATCGTAATTCAATATTGTGAAACTATCAGCTGATTTGATCAAACTGCTAACCTAAGCTGCTAACCTAACAATCTACTATAACTTTTCGTATTTGAGACGAGAGGTTAGGTATCTCTGACAGACACAGGTAAAATGAAATTGTTTTAATAAAATGTATACTAGTGGTCGTAGATAAAATAGTGTATGCAACGATTTTATTTGGCCATTAAAGCACTCGTGAGATATTTATAACACTCGCATTCGCTCGTGTTATAACTTACATCTAACTCGTGCCTTAATAAGGGTCAAAATAAAATCGTTGCATAAACTACTAATCTGATTACATAACCGGAGTCATCAGAACGTAATATTCAAAGGAGAAAATAAATGAAATGTCATTATGAATCAGAAAATCATTATTCTAAAAATGTTTAATGAAAAAAAAACATGCAGAATGTTTTCAAGTAATTGAAAATATCCATAATAGGCATGATCCAGCTAAAAATGTTGACTTTTGGAAAAGAAAGAAGTTAGTAGACTTTTCTGCATGGAACAAATACAAGTGAATTTGTTATGTTAGTAGTAGTAAATTTTGGGGACTACTCTGTTGCTTGCTGAAGGAAGCTCTGGGCTGACTGCCAAATTTTCACAATTAATGCAGCATGCTACATGCCGTACTTTCGTTTGAGAATATTTTTTAAAGTATAAATGTCATTTAATGTGGGAAATGGATTTTGCTTAGAAGTCCACACTCTGTTCTATTATGACAAAAATATCCTGACCTTGTTCACTCATGAGAAAAGTGTAAGAAATATTATTTTTGACTGAATTGAATAATCAATGCAACAGACACTCTTTTTTCTAGACATATATAAAATATATAAAACATATATAACATATACAATATATATGTATATATGTATATGTATATATATAAAACATATATAAAATCATACACAATTTTCTTGGTGATATTGTTGTGGATATTCATAATGTACGACCAGTGTTGTAACCACTTTGTATTGTATTACAAGACACAAAATACAATAGTTTTGATTGTCTCTTCATTTCAATCTACATCAAACTGAAAATCAAATACAAAGTAGCTATATTAAACATAGACTACCAATACACCCTTTATTTATGTATGTATATACAGTACCATAGCCGATTCGACTGTAGGTGGCTCTTCAGACCTCAACGCTATGTTTTAGTCCAAAGAGCGTACTACACAAACGAGGAGTGAGGTAGTTTGTGATTGCTTTCCTCATTGAGCTAACAGAATTGTATCAGTATGCCAAGCCCACCGAAACAAATTCTGAAGCTCTATGCTTGACAGTCCACTCCCACCTTTACACAGGGTCTGGCTGCACAGGTGAGTGTGTATACTATCTAGCACACCTCTGAGCTAGTTCCTGCAATCAAGCCATCATTTGACAGAGACGTTTGGAAAGCTACACATTGATGTAGCCTTTTTTTGTATCTGAGATGAACAAAATTTAATTCATCTTAAGCCACAATAAGGCACTCCTTATACACGATTGCTATCGGTTCATAATAAACTAAAAGCCTCTCATTTTTCTTATAATGAAAATTGTTACAGCAACATCAGTCTCATATATTCATTAATATATCACATGTGAATTATTCCATTTTCAATATTTCCATTCCCATTTATTACAGAACACAAGCTCATTTTTGAAGTAAACATTTATATTTATTTGGAGTCAAAGTATATTTTGAATGGAGTTTTAGGTTGGATTTTGTAGGAATTGTTGCTACATAAGACACATTAGTCAAGCTAGGGTAATTGAGAAATTTAAATAGAAAGAGAGATATAAATAGAAATTTAATTTATTCCACGCTAACCAAATTTTAATATTATCATTATTTTAATTATTATAGATTTAGTTTTTCAGTAAAATCGATTGCAGGCACTGAATTGGTGTCACAAGCTAGTTTTTTTGGGGGTTATTTTACGGTATAATAATACAGAGTTTGAACAAAACAAAAACCTGTAATTAACATTGTCCTTTTTGTAATTATGATTGTTTTTATGTATGTTTTAATATTTTGATTGTTTGTGTTCTTAAGTTATGGAAGAATTATATCTGTTTATTTTGTTTTGTTTTTTTATTTTTAAAGAGAATGTTATCGAATTGTATTTCGGTGAATATTTTTTTGCTGTGTTTTTCGATTGTTTTACAATGAAAGGATGATAATTGTGTGTTTTTTAGTTTTGTCACCTCATGGAGATACTTTAAGATCTTTATTACTTTACCTTTAAATTCATTATTGATTTCTCTCATTTCACGAGCTTTCTATGTTTACTAGTAACATTATTGAATGAACTCACAGCTAGCGCTCAAGTATTTACTTTGCTGGCTGTGCCAAAAATGTGTTATACACTTTATATTGTGAATTTTCTTATATTTTCTTATTTCTAAATTAATAATATGATTCCTGGATGTCTTGTTCCATGACGAACTGCGTTGTTAATATTAACTTGTTATGTGAATTTAGTCAAATATTTGACTGCAAGTCGTTAAATTCACATAACAAGTTAATAATAATATGAAGTGGAGAAATAATCGATAAATCAAACTCAATAAAGATGTAATATGAAAATATGTAAAATTAATAAAAAAATTTAGAAGCAACTTGCTCCACCTCCAACCCTATTACTGATGGATACAGTATCAGCCAATGACAGGCCTCCAACAAAGAAGAAGAATAATAAGAAGAGAAGAAGAAGAAGAGAAAAATGCAATGGAAGTAAAGAAGGTGGAGGAGGAGGTGAAGAATGAGACAAAGAAGAAAAATAAGAAGATGGAATGAAAAGAAAGAAGGAGGCCGTGAAGGAGAAGGATATAATAATGATGAACAACAAGTAGAAGAAAAAGGAGAAGGAAAAGAAGAAGAAAGAAGTGGAGAACAACGACTTGTGACCACTCACACACGCGCGCGCACACACACACACGTGTCCAAAAATAGTTCACAAAGTTGGAGGGTTGCATATGTTTTTATTATTTTTATATTTATAAAAGAGGACAGGTGTATGACGCGAGCGTGCCGCTGCTGCTGTGACGTTGGCTCGCGACTGTAGCGACGCGTCCGTGCGTCATTTGATGTGTAAGTGTGGGATGCCACCTGGCAAATGAGCTTGCAAGTCATTTCGATTATACTACATCTGTTTCGAGTTTTTGAGACTTTGAAAAGTAAAGCACAAAGTCAAGCTCAAAGCTGAATTTCAGTTGGGTTGTAGCGGGTGTTGGGTCTAAAAAATGTGTCATCCTTAGCTTCTTCTTCTTCTTTATATTTTTCTTCTACTAGCTGCTTCCTCATTAAAAACCGTACAATATGAACCCCCCTCACGTCATTCTTTCAACCCACCCACCAAAAGAAAACAAAATCAAAGAATAACGACTAGTCCATTCTACTCTGGGTTTTTTCGGCACGTGTTTATCTAATTTTTCTTTTTCTTTTTCTTCTTCTTATTCTACTACTGTACTAATTTCGATCACTACTACTACTTCTTATTTTTCTTCTTCCATTATTATTATTTCTCTTCTCTTTTTCTTGTTTTTCACCTCTCTTCCTCTTGTTGTTACTATAAAAATAAGCGTTCATTATTCTTGCTATAAAAATGGCTATCCTTGGTTGGGAGCCCAAGCCCCTCACGGGTATTTCCATCTCGTAGTTTGAGCCATGCTAAGGGGAACATGGTGAACCTTCTATCTTAGGTAGGTTCCGAACCACTAGGTAAGTGATTATAACTATTTTTA
Source organism: Conomelus anceps (assembly GCA_948455865.1). Taxonomy (NCBI): domain Eukaryota; kingdom Metazoa; phylum Arthropoda; class Insecta; order Hemiptera; family Delphacidae; genus Conomelus; species Conomelus anceps. Next base: position 54,474,551 of record OX418223.1, on the reverse strand, counting down.
TTATTATTATTATTACTTTTATTATTCTTATTATAATAAGCGGATGGATATCATTGGTGGGGAGACCCTTGCTGGTAGTTCCACCTCGCCGTTTGAGTCATGTTAAGGGGAACATGGTGAACCTTGTATCTTAGGTGGGTTTTGAACCACAGGGTAAGTGATTATTATTATTATTATTATTATTTTTATTTTTTATTTTTATTATTATTATTATTATTATTGTTGTTGTTGTTGTTGTTGTTGCTGTTGATGTTATTGTGTTTGTTGTTGTTATTGTTATATTTCATCACCTCCTGCACTTCCTCCTACATCGTCTACTCAACAAACTGTCCCTCCACCACCCTGTCCATCTCAAACTCCTTCTCCACCCACTCCTAGTCCTTCTTCTCCTCCTTCTCTTCCTTATCCTCCTTATCCTCCTCGAACTCCTCGTCCACCTACCACTTCTTCATCACCTCCTCCAAAACCTCATCACCTCACTTCCAGTCCTCATCATTCACTCCCTCATCCTTCTTCTTCGGCGCCTCTTTCTTCTTCTTCTCCTCTTCCTCATCCTTCGCCTTCTCCTCCTCATCTCATCCTCCTCCTCATTTACCACCTCTTCTTTCTCCTTCTCCTGCATCATTCTCCTCCTTCTCCTCCTTTCATCTACTTTCTTCTCCTTCATCACCTCCTTTCCTTCCCCCTCGACGTTCTCCTTCTTCTCCTCCTTCTCTTTTCATCTGCTTTCTCCTCCTTCATCACCTTCTCTTCTTCCCCCTCGAGGTTCTCCTTCTCCTCCACCACCTCCTCCTCCTCTTTCTCCTCCTTCTCCTCCTTCTCCTCCTTCTCCTCCTTCTCCTCCTTCTCCTCCTATTTCTTCTTCTTCTTCTTGCTTCCCTTTTTTTCGTTAATAATTATTCACACACAAGCTTTAATTTCACTCTCCAACTGTAGTCAAGAATAGCCTCCATCTCCCCATTGCAAGTTCTATACTTATTAATAGAAAACATATGTCCACTGTGCTCCTCCAATAGAAAAGGTCAGTCACTTGCATTAGTTTTTGTTTTGCTTTAAATCTCTAATACTGTGTTGAATCTTTCTTTTTTGAAGCACCGGTAACCTTGCAAAAATCATCACTCATTTTCTCTTTTTATAATTTATTCATCCCATAATCCAAAATAACACATCGCCTAGTTGCATTGAGAAAGTCACAGTATCTCACATCCATTATACATTCCAACTTAGAGATAAGCTACGAACTCCTGGGCCATCTTTGTCAGGGTGACCGATAAGATTAACCAGCCAAGAATACTCTGTTTTCAGCTGGAAAGTGATCCCTTCCCAGTGGTTTAAAACCCATCGGAAACTGTAGGTCCATATATCAATCACCATCATCCAACTCATTACACACAGGCCCATATGGAGTTCATCCACCAAAAAAATATACATATTTATATATAATAGATGAGAAAATGTTACCTGATGAATAATAAAACGAAATTGTCACAACCAAATTTATTAAAAAATAATGAGAAACTAGTTTCGGTTGTTATGCCATTATCAATCTCAAACAAACTAAAACTAAAGTACAGAGTACCTTAATACATGATACTATTGGCTAAGCGAGAAAGAGGCTGGCCTTCATTGAAGGTGTGATTGGCTGACAAGACACGCCCCCTGTTGGGAGGAGTAACAAACAAAAATTCGAGTCAAATCAAGAACCAAAAACTGAACATCTAGAAAGCAACAGAGAAGAACAATACACAGTTAGGCTAGAATTGAATCAATTTAAAATTATTTTTTTTTTTAAATAGAAGCTCATTGAAATGCAGTCAAGGTCAACCGAGAAAGATACCAAAGTAGCGTTTTCAAATGTAGGCTAGAATTACGACGAAACCAAGTTAGTTGTATTGAATTGGTTCAAATAAATTTGATAATTTAAACTAGTATTGGAATTGTCTTTCACCAACCTAGTTACCTCCAAAGCTTCTAAAATTTTCAATTGTCTGCCTTTGCCAATCAAATGCAGAAATTCAATATTTTCTTCAGCCTTGAACTTATGTCCATTATTAATGATATGCTTTGAAAAATTCGAATTTCCTTTTCTTTAAATTTTTATAATTTTAAATTGATTCAATTCTAGCCTAATTGTGTATTGTTCTTTTTCTAGATGTTCACAGTTTTTGGTTCTTGTTTTGAATCGTATTTTTGCTTGTTACTCCTTCCACCAGGGGGCGTGACTTGTTAGCCAATCAAAACCTTCAATGAAGGCCAGCCTCTTTCTCGCTTAGCCAATAGTATCATTCCATGTTTGAGCTACTCTGTACTTTAGTTTTAGTTTGTTTGAGATTGATAATGGTAAACAACCAAAAATAGTTTCTAATTTTTTTAAAAATGTTGTGACAATTTCCACTTATTATTCATCATGGATAACTTCCACAATATCACCTTCGCCACACTACAGAGAAAGTTAAATGGTACCTGCTCCGCATCATATCTTCAAGACTTACAGAGCCCTTACAAGATCTTACAGAGCCCTAACTAATAGTTTAAGTCAGGAGTAGATTTCATCTACTTCTTGCGTCATTGTCAATGGCTGATTCGATCCATTTTAGTTAAAATAATTGAAGCTGGCCACTTCAATCCAATTTTATTCTGCTACTTTGAAAATGTTCTGAAATGGGGTTGAGGGGTACTCCTTCATAACATTTTTGAAAGAATAACCCCTCTAAAAATCACATTTTTGAATGACTCCAGAACCAGATATCTTCTCCAGCTCTTTTGTCAAATATTGTCTGTCAATACTAACTTGGTAAAACTCCAAAATTTCTTTCGTCTCTGAAGGAGGATCCTTCTCTCTAATTCCCCCCCCCCCACAAGTAGCGGTACTGGAAACCAAACATCGGTTGTTTTCAATCGTTGAATACAAGCAGCTACTTCCAATCATTCGTGTCTCTAGGCTTCTTGTCCAGTGTGGCACCATCCTGAAAGCACCACCAATCTCAGTGCTTGAAACTTGATGCACTCTGAAGTGATATGGCACAACTTGAGCTTCAACTTGAGTGGAAATTCCATTACATGCTCCGCACTTTAGTTAGTAGACTTGTACGTGTAACACTTTAGTACTTGAAGTCCATCACAAGTAAACTAGTCGTGCTCATACCAGAGGATACTATTATTAGCTTTAAATAAATAATAATTTTATTTCCATTTTTCAATATACAATACAAAGAATTTTAACCAAGCGGTTCAATAATTATATTCAGGTAATAATAAGATACATATAATAATTGAAACATTTTGGAAATCATCCTACACCACTATGGCATGCCATGTTCTAGAGTAGTTGTTAGTAGAGGAAAAAGGAGGTTTAGATAAAAATAGGATATAGGATTAAGGATTGGTCTGTTTTCAAAATTACAAGTTTCCATCATTTTCATTGTTTGAAAAAATCCTCTCTATATGACGTCTGTCAATATTTATTAGCCAGTTATGAAGCTGTTGCTTGAATTTTTTGATATGTCCTACCGCTTTAATGTCTTCAGGAATTAAGTTGTAGATTTTTGGTGCTAGATGATTGTAGTGTCTTTGATAGAGAGCCTTTTTTGCCCTGTTTGATATGAGGAGGTGCCTGTATCTGGTGTTGTGGTGGTGATTCCTATTCTGGAAGGCAGATTTGTCTTTGTGCAACCTAGATGCTACTTCCTTTGCATACAGCTGTCTGGGATCTAATACTTTGAAATCACTAATTGATTTAATAAATAGTTAATTATAAATAATAAATAATTGTGAAGAAAAATTAATAGTTGAGAATCTTGTAAATTATTTTGGTATTTTTTTTAATAACCCACAGTAGAACCCCTCTCACCCTCTGGACTGGGAGTGTGGTCGGAAAGAAAAAAACCTCGGATTATTAATATTAAAAGTCATTATTCGTTGACATCACAATACATGGAAATACATTCTTACTTCTTGCGGTGAAATATGGGATATTTGAACCCTGAAAACGGTTGTATTATTCACTACAGAAATGTAATTACCACAGTGGTTTATGCAACGATTGTATTAAGACTGTCTTTAAGCAACTGATGAGCAACATCTCATGAGTTGCTTTAAAACAAAATAAAATAGTTCTGTTTTATACAATATCTCTGCTGAGAAATCACTTTCCAGTGATTCGGAACTCACCTGAAACTGTAAGTACAACACATCGATTACCATCATTTATTTATTTATTGAAGTTTTGCAGTTGCTATCTCAAGATAATTTGACATCTTGTGAGACCGGACTCCCCACGCACAGGACTCAGACCTAGATAAATATTATATCGCAAAAAATTGAAGAAATCTATTGTTTGTATTGAAAAAGCATCAAAAATGTCAAAAACCGCAAACCAAATTTCGACATTTCATTCAATTTCATATTGTGGAACAATGATTAAATTCATGGGAGTTTATCTGTTACCGGTAAATAGAATTTTACCGGAAACTGATTGGTCTATTCAAATTAATAGCCGTTCAGAAATTTGAATGGATCAATTAGACGACTAGTTTCCGGTGAAATTCCATTTACCGGTAAACGGTAAGGCTCCCATGAACTCAAACATTGTCTCTGTTACATTAGGACCCGACAGGACCTTATTGAAATCGTGCCGTAGTCCGTCCTCCCGTACTCTAGCTTTTGAAAGGAAGATTATAGACTTTAAAAACTTGGTATATAGCTTCCTCATAGTCCAAGTGAGATCGCTATATTGATTTTGGAGTTTGGTGGTTGAATATAAAGATAATTATGATGTAAAACAGATTCACACTATAGGTTGGTTTTGACTAGTTAAAACTAAAAAAAAGATAGCTGGTGCTGTGGCTATTTGAGACTCAAAACATTGGACATCACGAAGACTGATGCTTAGCCCAATTATCAACTTAATTTTATACAGTGGAAGCGTTGACGTTTTCATTTTTGTTGTGTTCAAATCTTTTCTTAAATTACTTCAAATCCTAAAATCTAAACTGCGCTTAGCAAGCGAGACTTCAGCTTGCTGTCGTTTTAGCGGTCGTGGGTTCGAATCCCACTCCTCCGTCCGGCATCTATAAGTTATCATTCAACTCATTACCCACGCACAAGTCTCGGACTCATGTGGACATCATCAACATTAAAAAAATCTGTTGAACAAGAAGAAGTAACAAAACTCTTTTTCAAGAACTTCCAATTTGTATTTTTCGTGAATTGGGAAGCATATGATGTTAATAGAAATAAAAGCAACGACTCGCAGTCAAATATTCATCAAGAATAAGTAAAATTTACTTACTCTGTAGGCCGAGCGCTTTCGAATCTTTCAGAACGCTCGGCCTACAGAGTAAGTAAATTTTATTTATTCTTAATGAATATTTGACTGCAAGTCGTTGAATTCACATAAAAAGTTAATATTAACAACGCAGTTCATCATGGAACAAGAAATCCAGGAAAATAAAAGCAGTTGAATGGTGCATATGACTATCAGCAACTCTGATGATAATAATAATAATAATTATTATTTTTTGTAAATTCGTCGGGTCCTTGGATACTCCGTTGCATCGATTTATTTCAGCTTGAAACCGTAGAAACTCATTGCAGTAAATCAAGCTAATTGAGATCACAGAATGCAGATAGGGAGGTTTAGGCTACGACACGCGATCCAAGATTGACACTAAATCTAATAAATCAAGTTGTCATAATATTTTAAAACCGGGAACATGTTCAAACAAGTAGTACACCTATTTTTACCCTGTATTAATTGTGAGAAAGTATAAAGGCCCTCTGTAGTGGTTGTGCAATAAATAGTATCTAAAGCAACGACCTAGATATAACGGTAACTTCAGCTAGGTCACTCATAGTAGGCCTTGAATGAAGAAAAAGAAAAATTTGGGTACATTTATTGCAATGAAGAGGTGGCTTCCTGTACTAAGGTCAATTTCGACATGTTCCCATTTCTTTATTTTTTGTTGTTTGCTAAAAAATGATAATTGTGTTCCTATAAAAGTGGGCACGAGTTCCTGTAGGAGGTTCTTTCCTCCATCCAGGATCGATCACGACATTTTTCAGTATGTTTTAGAAATTATTAAATTCTTCATCTGTCGTTTTGGCAAAAAATGATAACAATTGTGTGAAATGAAAGGTAAAAAGTGGACATGAGGTCTTGTGATAGAGAGGTTGCTTCCCTCATTCAGGGTCGGTCAGGAGTTCCCATTTAGTTTTTTTTATTATTTATCTGTTCTTAGCAACAATGATAATTGTGCTCTTTCATTTGAGAATAGAGGTGCAAAAACCATATCTGCTGTTGGTGAAAATAATTATTATTGTCTTCATGTTTGGGAATATCAGAAAAGAATCCATCTATTGTTGATGAAAATAATGATAATTGTGTTTTTACTTTGGAATATCGGCAAGAATCCATCTGTTGATGAAAATAATGATAATTGTGTTCTTATTTGGGAATATTGGCAAGAAAATCAATCTGTTGGTGAAAAAAATGATAATTTTATTGTGTTCTTATTTGGGAATGTTGACAAAAATCCATCTTTTGGTGAAAATAATGATAATTGTGTTCTTATTGGGGAGTATCCGCAAAAAAATCCATCTGTTGATGGAAATAATTATAATATTGTTCGTCTTTGGGAATATCAGCAAAAAAACCGTCTGTTGGTGATAAAAATAATGATAATTGTGGTCTTATTTGGGAATATTGGGAAAAAATCCATCTTTTGGTGAAAATAATGATAATTGTGTTCCTATTGAGGAATATCGGCAAAAAAACCATCTTTTGTTGATGGAAATAGTTAAAATATTGTTCGTCTTTGGGAATATCAGCAAAAAAACCGTCTGTTGTTGATAAAAATAATGATAATTGTGGTCTTATTTGAGAATATTGGGGAAAAATCCATCTGTTTGTGAAAATAATGATAATTGTGTTCTTATTGGGGAATATTGGCAAAAAAGCCATCTGTTGTTGGTGGAAATAATTATCATTTTGTTCGTCTTTGGGAATATCAGCAAAAAATCCGTCTGTTGTTGATAAAAATAATGATAATTGTGGTCTTATTTGGGAATTTCGGCCAAAAAATCCATCTGTTGTTGGTGAAAATGAAGATAATTGTGCTCCTTTCCAGAAGTATCGGTAATAAAAATACTTTCGTTCTCTTTTACTGCATCTAGTTGATGTGAGGGCTTGCCAAAATAGTTTAGGCCAGTGGAGTTATGCAAAAATTAGCAATGAGAGAGAACAATATTGCCGCTTTCCATGCGAGTTGGTCTTTATTTGGAAGAATTGCCTAGTCGCCAGGGAAGGTTTCTTTCGGCTCATTTAATATCTGAGTTTGGCCTTAGTTTTCTACTGCAGTAGCACATTCAAAACCTCGAATTTCCATAAGCCGCATGCAAGAAGGTGGAGAGTGAGTGAGAGGGAACTATCTTTCACCTATATTCATACGTCTTCTCTTTCTAACCTACTTTTTATTACTATTGCACACTTCATATATAAGTCAATGGGGCGGTGAATAGATTGGATAGAAGTATGTTGGATCGTTGTATTCAAATTTATTGAAGAATCAAGGAATTTGAACGAGTATACAGTTCAAGGTCACAGCTTCAGTGAATAGATTAAATTTTTTATAGGTTTAATATTCTATAAATAGATTTCATTCGGTGAATTATTTGTATTATTTATATTAATTTATAGATTGGATAGGAGTTTGTGTTTCAAAGTAGGATCTTTTGATTGATTTAGGAACCGAGTATTGTGAAAAGAGTATACAGTTCAAGGTCACAGTTTCTGCTACCTTATTAGAAATGTCAAGCCTGTCTTGACCAAAGACTTTCCATTTTTCTTCTTTTTTTTTGAGTTAACAATATTGAACTACTGAATTGAAAGTTGGATCTTATATTTTAATTGATTGAGGAAATGTACTGAATGTACAAAATCTACAATAATTGTAGAAGTGTTATTTAGTTCAAGGTCATAATTTCTGCTCATAATTTCTCATTCATAATTATTATTTGAAACCTGTTTTGAACAGAGACTTTCAAGTTTTATTGGGTTCACAATATTGGACTATTGAATCTTTGTATCCAAGTTGATTGAGAAATCAAAGAATGTAACAGAATATACAGTTCAGTCACATTTTTTTCTATTTCGTTCAAAATTTCAATCTTTTCTTGACCATGGACTTCCTAGTTCTCTTGAGGTCACACTATTGAATTTCAAGTTGGAAGCTATTTAATGATTGGATCTTTGTATTCAGACCTGCAAAAGTTTATCGAGGTTAACGTAATTCAATATCAAGCTCAAGCTGAAATTTACCAAAATTTAGACCAAAATTATACTCTTAATGTTCTCTCAGGCTCTCAGATTCACACAATATTCAGCTATTTTAAATTGAAATTTGATCTGCATAAATAAATTGATCGTATTATGTATAAAGAGTGTGCTGCTTTCAGGGTTTTATATTAATAATAATAATAAAAAAAACAAGAAAAATAATAATAATAGTGATAAATAAATAAATAACCAGATAAAAGTGATAAATAACCTGCATAAATAAATTGATCGTATTATGTATAGAGAGTGTGCTGCTTTCAGGGTTTTATATTGATAATAATAATAAAAACAAGAAAAAAAAAATAATAATAATAATAAAATAATAATAATAATAATAATAATAATAATAATAATAATAATAATAATAATAATAATAATAATAATAATAATAATAATAATAATAATAATAATAGTGATAATAGTAATATCGTGTGACCTGGCTGGCTCACGTCTGGAGTTATCAGGCTCCTCCTGAATAGATTTAGGCCCACTGATGTGACGTAACGACTGTTTTTAATGAATCGGGACCGACAGGCTTAACGTGTCCTCCGAAACACGGAGATCTACAGGGTCTTATATGGAAAATTTCAAACCTTTTTTGACCAAATATTTTTTTTTCAAGTTTTCTTATATCAACAATATTCAACTATGGAACTTAAAGTTAGATATTTCTACTCAGACGTTCATAAATACGATCCTGAGTGTTACTGCTCTACGTTACTTTAACTTATGGACAATTGAAATGATAACTTAGAGTATTAACTGAGAAGTGATAGCCGCGAGTCGTAGCAGGTATCTGTTCAATCAGATAGAGATAAGCTGCGTTCTCGTTGGTCCTGTTTGTAACGGTGACCGATTAGATTGGCCAGCAAAAAAGACACGTTCTCTGCTGTAAAATCACTTCCCGGCGGTTCGGAACCCACCTACAACTGTAGGTCCAACTCATCAATCACCATCATCCAATTCATTACCCACGCACAGGTCTCAGATCTATGTGGGCTTCATCCTCCCAAAAAAATTATTCTTTTCAATAATAATTAAGTGAAGGATAAATGAGTAATAGTTGAATGAATGAGCTCTACCTTTTTTACAAATTCTCTCAGAAGCTCATGATAACATATTGGAAATCTAGAGAATCTTGATACATCTTCAACGAGTCAACAACATGGAGGTGAACAAAGAAGGGGGCTCACGTCTTGACACGTTATTGGCCAAAACAAGGGGGCACCCAGGGGGTACAAGTGCCGCAAAAAGAGGCAGCAATTAAATTTTATAAAGTTGAAAAACTTCAAGAAGTTCCCCTCTCCCCTACAAACAACCCTCAACGTTTATAAATAATGCAAACGGGTCGGACCTGATTGTCTTGCGTGATGTCCCCTGGTGTGGGAGGGGGCGGGGGTTGGTTAGGGGGTTGAGTTGGTTCAGAGGAGAGGGGAAAACGATGTTTTGCAGATTTTACAAATTTAAACACCCCATCCTACACTCTGAAACCTCCTAAACTTATCCTGCTTCTGCTTCATTTTATCCTTGACCCACTAACTATGACTTCTCGATTTACAGAATTGTACAAAGTCAGTTAATATTTGTATAGCTATATATGTTTTACAATAGTGTACAGGTACTATAACATATGTAATATTATGTATACTGTATATGGTAGGGAGTTAATTAAAACTTTTCAAACGGCATAGAAAGGGCGAAGGTTGTGGATGTGAGTTGGTAAAAGTTAAAGAGGGAGGTATGATGTGAGAGGAAGAGAAAATGAGGGAGGGAGTAGGGGAGGATTGATAAAGAGTGAGTGAGAAATACTAGCGTGTATTGAGAGAATGTGAGTGAGGGGAAAGAGCGAGAAGGAAAGAGAGCGATTGAGAGTGAGAGATAAAGTGACAGAGTAAGATTGAGGGGTGAGAGGGAAAACAAATAAGAGAGATTGAGTGACAGACAAATACTAGCGTGGAAAAGGATAAATTAATTTCATGTTAAGCTTAATAAGCTCACGTTTAGTCATGCAAGATACATCAGAATCACCTGTCTTTGTTGGTAGGTGAAGTGACATATTAGAGAGAAAGCTATTAGTAACTTCATGCAGAACTTTTGGTCTATTTGACGTTTTGCCTAATCACTTTTCTGATATCACGAAATAGAGCTGAAAATGGATCAAAGATGGCTTCAAGTACGAAACAGATTATCAATGTAGCTGCTGCTGTCAGGGGAATTGATTGGGGAACTTTTGGAAACTCCCACTATATATTTTTATTCCAATTAGTTATTTTGTTGGTTGATTTGATTATTCACCGATGATAAAATAATAATATATAGCAGTGATTCAATAGTAAAAAAATAAATGCGTTGTTGGAGAGCTTTTATTCTTTGGACGTGAAATTTTACGTGTTGGTTGATAAAGGCATATTTAAAAAAAACAATATTGGACCAAGCTTGAAAATCTCTTGAAATTACCAATGGAAAATCAATCAACTCGCTTATATGCACTCAAATTTTGCACTGAGGTTAGTGCGTATGGCTTTTATTGATGGGGAGACCCTCAAGGGTAGTCCCACCTTACCGCTTGAGCCATGTTATTGGGAACATGGTGTACCTACAATTTTAGGTGGGTTTCGAACCTCAGGGAAGTGATTATACAGCAGAGAAACAAGTCCTTTTTGCTGGACAATCCAATCGGTCACCCTTACAGAGAGGGCCCAGGAGAGCGTTGCTTATTTAATCTGATTGAACAGATACCTGCTATGGCTCATGGCTATCAATCCCATATTCAATAGTATACCTGCAGATATCCCTAATCCATAATTTTTTTCACTGATGCATTGATAATGAATAAACTTTGATAATCTCAAAACCTGAATAAACATCATTTATTTGAAATATGCACCAATGACACTAAAATTAAGAAGTTTATTCGATGAATATATCCAATCAAACAATAGCTTACCCATATTTTGACTTTACATTTCCTACCTTACATAATTATGTTTTTTTTTATCTAGTTTGAATCATTTGTTAGTTTTTGTAGTTTAGTGAATTGTAGTGCATACTATATCTTATTTGGACTTTGTTCTATATATGAAGCCCACTACTGGCTCTCAGGTATGCCTTGCTTTGCAGAGTCTTCAAATGTAATTTGAAATATTTTAGGAAGGGAATATTACTTATATTTATTATATACTTCTATGATTTTTTTGTAGATCACGTCTTGGAGACTCCAGTTATAAGACAAGCAGATGTCAGAATATCCTCACTCAGACTGAAAAAACTGAGAACTCGCCAACAATAACAGTAATAAAATGGACGAATTTCTAACAAATATCGGCAATAGAAGGTTTTCAGTTTTCTTAAGAACAAGAATAGTGGAATAGCTGAGCTCACATTGCATGCTGCAAGATTATTTCAGTGTAACGCTTCTAAAACAAAATTTATTGCATTCGAAAGATGATGGATTTCAAGTGTAGGCGAAGAGTCGGTTATTCATCAAGTCAATTGCCAAGTCAAGTCACCATCTGACTAAAATCTTATTTTTAGTCGAATTTTATTTGTTTTCAAACACCGAACTCGTTTTGAAGCGCTTTTTGTATAGACTGTACGGAAATGAATTGGTGTTTCCAATGAAAATGTTGCTCACAATCTTGAAATACTGAGCACGTAATTTCCAAGTATTGTTCTTAAAAAGATAAATGTTTCAATCTATCAAATTGGTAGCATTCTCATTGATTCCTCTACTGTTATTTCTGATAATATTCTGGATACAATACATGTGGAAGAAATAGTATTACTATTCAGCGTCACAAACTACATAATATCCTGGATTTCTTGTTCCATGACGAACTACGTTGTTAATATTAACTTTTTAAGTAAATTTACTTATTTCTTTATTTATTTATTAAGATATTTTAATCAATGAGGACACCGGGATGATCCCATTATTGTCCTCATAACACAAAACAAAGTACAAATTTCGAAGATTACAAGAAATATAATTATGAATACCTGAAAATATAAAGAAGAAAATGTAAAAATAATAGATGAACATAGGTGTGAAATAGAGATATTTGGATGAAACTATTACAACGACTTGCAGTCAAAATTCAACTGCAAGCCGTTGAATTCACTTGAATAGTTCATAATATCATCGGTAAATAATCAAATCAACAAAATAGCTGATTGAAATAAATATATATAGTGGAAACCCAAAAAAGTTTCCCAATCAATTCCCATGACAGCAGTAGCTACATTGATAATCTGTTTCGTACTGAGGCCATCTATTGTCCATTATCAGCCTTATTTCATGTATATTCACTAAAAATCTTGAAACTTTGTCCCCCCGTTGCACAAACGTTCTATTATAATGATGGTTCATCATACGTTCCACTTTTATACCAAGCTTCCATTCTATTCCATTGGTAGGAAACTTTACAATACGCCCTCCTAGTTTTTAAAGAGTTTTAAAAATAAAGAAATATTTGAAAAACAATTGAAGAAATATTCAGCTGATAAAGCTTTTTATAGTGTACAAGAGTTCCTTTCACATCAAAATTAAGCCCCACCTCAACTAATTGATTTAAAAATTATGGTAATTAGTGCAAAATATTGTATGCATATAATTGTTGATCTGACTTAACTTATACTCCTTAACCGGAGTCTCCAAGGTATTTTTATACAATGTTATACCATCACACAACTGAATACAAAAACGTACTATTATTTGATCAGCTAGATTACATTGCAACCAACAGAGCCAACTGAAAGTTTCTAATTCCAAGATCAGCTGAGCTTGAAAGATATTATATAAATTAGTTGAATGATTTGTTATGAATTGAATTATTTTATTTACAGGAAGACTCAATCTTCGAAAAGATTGGAAGAATGGAGGAGAAGGAGGAGTGTTAGGTGCGAGAGAAGGAGAAGGAGAAGAAAACATGTCATTGACCTTCAAAGTGCAGTGTCAAGGTCCAATACTTGACTTTTATAATAAAAAATCATATATCTTGACTAGCTATGGTATTTTGGACGTTAAATCTACTTATTAGTAGTGGTACAGGCATATTTCAAAATAAAGTAGTAAACCAATGTTAAAAATCTTTTAACACTATTAATGGAAAATTAATTCACTCGCTTGTACCATAGATTACAAGCAAAGCTTACAAGAACTTGATGGTTCGTCTATGCTTATACTCACTCAAATTTTTGAGTGATAATGTGTATGGCTTTTATTGGTGGGGAGACTCTTACGGGTAGTTCCACCTCGCTGCTTGAGCCGCGTTATGGGAAACATGGTAGACCTGCAATTTCAGGTAGGTTCTGAACACTAGGAAGTGATTTTACAGCAGAGAGCACAGTATTTTTTGCTGACCAGTGCAATCGGTCACCCTCATCGAAAGAGCCCCGGAGAGCGTTGCTTATCTTATCTAATATTTCAATAATCTGACTGAACAACACCTGCTAGGGATCACGGATATCACTTCCCAACGGTACAAAAAAATTGTACAAAATTGTAAAATTGTGAATTGTACATTGCAGTGATCAAGCACTAAACATTATTGGAAACTACCTAGAAACATAAACTGTTTTCTTCTCTTTTTAAAGTTGTTTTTTCTCTTGTTTGAGTTCTTTTCTCTCATTTTTCGACAACAGAACACGCCTGCAACGTTTCTCAACACCGTTCGCCTCTCACCATCAACCCCATTCTTTATACATGCGCCAGCTTGTTATTAGTCGCTTCTTCTCATTGCCAATAAGCCTTTGTTCTTCTAACCTCAAGGGCCGGAAAACATTCAAGTGCCAAACCCCACTAATTCTTTCAAAGCTGATCGTTGCTCTCTGTCTTTCAAATTTAAGTCGTTGTCAGTCTTTTTTAAATTTAGTTATGGTGTAGGCAACAACTAAACTGAGCAGACTAAGCTCTCATCCAACCTGAGATTGCTCGTTCTGTGTGATCGCCTTATTACAAACAAGCTTGTGTCGTTTTTTAATTTTTTTATTGTCAGAAATCTCACAAAATACAATACGCGCAATATTAGGCCTAATATAAACAATATTGTGATGTTTTCCATGACGAAGAGTACTTGATGAACAATTTAATATCAAATCTTACATTGAATTTCTACCCAAATTATGATTTTCACTCACTTATAGGCCTACTGAAGGGATACATTTCGCTTCTAAGCCTGCTAATGAAGCTTCACTTCATTAACATCACTCCAGTATTAGTGAGTAAAAATCATATTTTAAATTGAAGTACAGACTTAAAATACAGTACTTTTAATTTACTGAAGTTTTGGTATTAGAATATTTATGAAATTATAATTACAATAATATCAAATTATTACTTTTTGTAGTATGTCAACAACGATACCCTATCGAAATATCAATAAATCCTATATATTCTGATATCCTATTGAAATATGAGAATATGAAAATCAACATTCGATATTTTTTAACAATCAAACTCATGGATTTTCTACCACCATTAAAAGTTTTCTGACCAAATTAAAGACTATGAAATATGTATTTTTTTTTTAATTGTTGAAGCTTCTTTAGTTTTTTAATCGTTTCTTAAAAGACTTAACTCACAAAGTATGAATGGTTGAGTTCATGGGAACCTTCTCACTCACCGGTAAATGTAACCGGTGGCGTCTGATTGGCTATCAAAATTCATAGACGTTAAAAAATTCGAATAGGCCAATCAGACGTCACCAGTGGAGCTCCGAGAAGCTCAACCAATGATTTTATTACAACGTTTGACACAATCAGTCATTTTAGGAAACAATAAAAATAATAATAATAATAATAATAATAAAAATAATAGTCTAATAATAATAATAATAATAATAATAATAACCGTATGGCTTTTATTGGTGAGAGACCCTTACTGATTGTTCCACCGCGGTTTGAGCAATGTTATGGGAAACATGGTGAACCTATCATTTTAGGTGGGTTCCGAACCACCAGGTAAGTGATAACAAAGCGTATATCATCAAGTCATTGAAGCAAGGTCACCCTTACAAGCGCAGTCTTGAGTGCTTGTGACTGATCATCAATAAATAATAATGATGATAATAATAATAATAATAATAATAATAATAATGATAATAATAATAATAATGAACTCAAATCAGCTCTTAGACAGAATGTTTTGCAAAACATCTACAATCGTTGCTGATGCATAGACCTACATGACCTTTCGTTCCCAATAGACAACCATTTTTATTGTAATATTCATGTATTAGGCTATGGAGTTGAATCGCTACATACATGTAATATTTGCTCCTGTTGATATGATTAAAAGTGACATTATCTCATATATGCAATGTTTTCTCCTGCCTGGAGACATCTATTTTCCATCTTTCCACTGATTTTCAGATTAAACTATACGTGTTCTTGAGGTTCTTAACTGCAATCCTCAACTTGAACGCTAATATGACATACAAAGCTAATATATTGGCAAATCAAGTTACGATTAGTGTAGGAAGAGGTTTAAATGACTCGAAAATGTAATGTTATTCTTTCTCCAATCTCAAATGAGAGGACAACTTACTGAAATATTCCCTACAATCTCAGAAGTAAACTTAAAGGCAAACTTTTCCAAGGAAAACTAAACTTTCCAGTTCCAGGAATTCGGCACAAGTAACGCTATCTCTTGCAGGTTTTCCCAACTACCACCTCCGAAAATGGTTCGATACCCTGCTAACGGCGCTATATACGAAAGCCATTCCACAACCCCAGAATATTTTCTGATGGAATTAGATAAAAACAAGGGTATTTGGATGAAAACTGGAATACAGTTCTTCTTATAGCTATTATTATTATTATTATTATTATTGATTGAGGTCAGTTGTTTTAAATGACATTTTCAATGAAAATTAAGCAGAATTTATTCAGAAAATTTCAGGCAATTTTCCCTCTGATTTAATTTTATAATAACAGTTCAGCAATACAATTATTATTCCTCAAATTTTCAATCCAGATGCATAACGGAGCATTATAATCAATTTATTTCAATAGCGTTAACATTGAAAAATAGCCAAGACACACACTACAGAATATAAATCGCATCTAAAAAAAATTTGGCAGATGTTTTTAGATTGTTATCATCTCTCATTCTTCATTCGGCTACCCTGCACAGTCAAGTGAATAAATGCCAAACAGTGCATTGAACTTTGTTGCAAGCTAATGTAGACTAGAGTTCAGACGTCTAGACGCTCTATACATTGTTGATATCGTTAAAAGTGAAAGGTTATGACCAGAATCCAATATGGAATCATAATATTATTATTATCTTCTTAAATTGAGCACAGTGTTCATTGATCTTTATCATTTTTTTGGGGGATAAAGCGCATCTGATATCCAATAGATAATATTTATAACAGAAGTTTTCATGTGATAAATATATCTGTACAACGATGGACGCCATTATCAGTGTACTTAGTATATCTGTAGAAACTGTATGAAGTTGAAACGTGACAAGTTGACAATCGAGGATATTAATTTGAATAATTTGGTGCTTGTTAATTTTTGTGAATCATGATCACATAATATTATGGTAATCATTATTTCCATATATAGGTAAATCTTGAAGTTCGTCATATGAATTTTTAATTGTAGACACTTAAATTGGGCAAAGTAGGCTAAATTAGCTGTGAAATTATTTTGAACTTCAAGGAATATAATTATTTTAATAATATTAATAATATAATTATTAATTATAATTATTTGTATTATAAACTTAAAAAACACTTTTGAATGGAAATTGACTCACGTTATGGCGTGACAGCCGTTTCGCTCTGTTGTCTAGAGCATCATCAGACGACCCACAGTACACTGATTCAAGGCATCCAATAGATGTCAGTGTACTGTGGGTCGTCTGATGATGCTCTAGACAACAGAGCGAAACGGCCGTCACGCCATAACGTGAGTCAATTTCCATTCAAAAGTGTTTTTTAAGTTTATAATACATATTAGTGGAAACAAGATGGATCTTCAACATCATAATTATTTGTGATACTGGATTTGTGATGATTTTTTGGGAATTTAATCTAAATCAGTATCCTCAAAACGGACTTTTCTTATTACCTTCTCCTAGGATAAGCTAGAACTAAGTTACCCTTGGGAAAATTAGTTATTTTCACGCGGGTTCTGCAACCTTGGGGGCTCACTAGTAAATTTTGTGGAATGTGTTCATTTAATTATTTAGCAGATATCGACAGAATCGTTCTTCATGCATCACCCTTGTTATTTTGAAAGCTCCTACGATGTTTAATAATTTTTAAGAGTATTTAGTTGAGAAATTTGTTAGCTGATTTCAAGAACCGCGAATAATATGTAATATGATATAAATCTACTTTCATAATGAATTCTTTGGCCTCCGGATACCAGTATAAAATATAAATAAAGGTTTAAATACCTGCGTTTTGATATCCAATAAACTACTTGTTCACTACCGGTTTCAACCCTCCTATGGGGTCATCATCAGGTGGTTGTGGACGTTATTATATCATTGCCGATTTGGCAATGATATAATAACGTCCACAACCACCTGATGATGACCCCATAGGAGGGTTGAAACCGGTAGTGAACAAGTAGTTTATTGGATATCAAAACGCAGGTATTTAAACCTTTATTTATAAATCTACTTTCATTAGCAAAATCATACAGTAAACATCATTTATCATGTGTAGGAAGGAAAATGAACCAATTTTAATAGTAGTGTGACATCAATATATTCATAAATATATGACCAAATTGATAAACAATAATTGATACGACTTCAGGTCATCAACGGGACACATTTGAAAATGAAGATTTTTTATTAGGAATTGAAAATGCTTGACAGTTGGTCAAAAAATTTGAACCAAGCCTGAAAAATTGGACATGAGAAAATTGGGGTAACAGATAAGAGTTAAGTTTTTTATAAATAATTCATTTTTCCAAAAAAGTTCACAACTCCAAGTGCTCTAACAGTTAGATAATGGTTGTCACCATTACTTAGAAGATATTAGACATTTTCCCTCGAGTTGCAATCATTACTTTACAAGTTGTAATTTTCATCAACTTTAACTGACAATTATTGTGCAAATGACAAGGAACTGAGCAAGACACTAATGTAAGCTAATCATACTTTCCAACTTTTTTTCCACAATAAACATCTCATTAACAAAGTTGCTATCATGTTATCAGCTTTTTGATAGCGGTTATTGGCCTCTGAAGTTCTTTGCAGCTAAGTAGTAGCTTCATGCTGTTGGCCACTTAATGCCGAAACTTGTAAACACCGTTATCACCTCCCAACCAGCAATTTTCTCCTAAGTTAGTCGCCTCAATTATTCCCCCTTGTTGAAACACAATGAAACACTAGAATTATCACTATTACAACAAAGCAAGACGCTTCTTAATGTGTCTAGTCACTTCCAGTACATGAGCATTTGAATTTTATCAGTGGCGTAACTAGGGGGTAAGGGTCAGTCTAAGAGGGGGGGGGGGGGTATGATGCAACGGAAGAAGGGTAGGCTTCAGACACTGTATAGTATACCATAAGAGTAGCAGGAGGGTTTCTCTAAAAATAATGAATAATAAGACTTGAAGTTGTCACAACCAGGTTTATTGAAAATCGTGACTAGTTACAGTTGTTACACCATTATCAATCTCAAACTAAAAGTGAAGTACAGTGTAGCTTATTATTATATACTAATCACAGAATGATACTATTGGTTGAGGGTGAGAGTGCTTCTAAGAGGCTGACTTCCATTGAAGGTCTGTGATTGGCTGATGGCCATTACAAGTCACGCCCACTGGTGGGAGGAGCATCACAGAATAATCAGTGTCAAAATCAAGAACGAAAAAGTAACAAACAAGAACAATACACAAGTAGGCTAGAATTGAACAATTTAAAGATTATAATAAAAAATTATGCTAAATGAAATGGAGTCAAGGTCAACCGAGAAAAACAAGAAAGTACCGTTATTTTATAACTCTTTAATAACATTATTCCAACTTAAAGTGTGTGTCGAGAATAGTGATTTTTATCTAGTTTTTGCATCATTGTCAGTGAAAGGTTCGACTCTTTTGCTAAAAAAGTATTCTTTGAAGCAATCCTACTTGAAAATATTTTCACTCTGCTATTTTTGACCCCCACCTCACCTGATTCGATTACAGTATAGTATTGTACTTAAAAATGTATTTTGAAAGGAGAAGGAGGGTATTTTCTAACAGAAATTCAAGACTGAAAGCTTGTTCATTCAAAAAGGTGGTCAGGGGTACTACCCCGGAAATGTGTTTTTTTTTAAATAATCCTTAAACCAAATTTTCAGAGATTCAAGACAACTTTTTTGTCAAAAAAATGTCAGGGCTTGTTAAAATTCCAAAAATGTTTTTGTATCATCATAGTAATTCTCCTCGGTTATCGGCGATATGTTAGAAATTTTTAATGTTATGATAACTCTGCTCTCTCAGCAGAAAAAAGTGAGCTGATAAAATAGATTCTAATTATTTCGTAAGAAATACAATAGTGGAAGATGATCAATTAAATAGGCTGTTCCAAATGCTGTTAAAATTTACTCAAAAAGATATTTCTCAGTCTTATTTTGCAGAGATGATTTAAAATGTATTCATTCTCTTATATCCTCTGCAATTTAGTAGAAACTTTAACAGAAATATCGACTGTTAAGTTCTTCTTCAGAACTATTTTCGTTGAAGTTAACGATCTTTTCAAGTACCCAGGTGCTTCAAATCATACAGTATAATGTTACAATCAATTTAATGCACAGCATCTCCTGTGTTAACTAACTGTAACACAATTTATTGTGATTTGGAACATCTGTGCACATGAAAACAGCAAAACACTATAATTAACTAGCAACCAAACCCTTCTAGTCTTAAAAATAACATTATTAACCATCAAGAAGACACTAGACTAGGAGAACGAAGCATTAAAATATTGCAGGTCAAACGTTAGTAGCGAATCTCCAGACCTAAATTTGTCCTCTTGTAGTTAACATGATCCGTGCCGCTTCCCTTTCAACTTTCTCTTGCAATAATTGATGCTCTTTCTTTTGCAATCATGATCTCTTGGGAAATACCTTGGGACTATGTCATTTTCAAGCATACATGCACATACAAGCACACATGCCTTCTCGAGAAAAGCGGTGATTACTATGCTAGAGTTTACAAGCCAGCAAGTAACTACAATAAGATTAACTTTTTAAGTGAATTAAACGACTTGAATTAAACAATAAGATTATTATCTATTTGATTAATAGTTATATTTAACCTGCTATTATACTCATATCTCATATATTATATGATATACTCATATCTTCTTCCGTAAATGATCTGCCTTTAATAATAAGTTGGAATTTAACATAATTATCATTACTAACAGCACGCTATCTTGATCTGCCCAGCGACACAACAGTGGACACACGGTCAGGATAAAAAGCTTCATCTCAAGCGTGTTTTCCACTTTCGTAATGTTAGGTTATGAGCCTGATGTTTCACGGTACAGATCAAGAATCAAGATGGCGTGTTTTTGGGAATTATATGTTAACTTCCAACTTATTAACGGAAGCAAATTAAATAAAATAGAATATCTATGAATATAACAGCAGGCTTTTAATAATTGATCAAATATATCATATTGTAGTAGGTGCATGAGCCATCGGGATTATAACTTAAAACACTACATCAGTGGTCACACGCTCAAGAAGAAAGTTTTTAACTTTTTATGGTAAATTCAGCAGTCAATTGTTTTATTCAACGACTAACATTCAACTGTTCTATTGGCTGAAAGTCGTTGAATTTACCGTAAAAAGCTAATAGTAATAACGCAGATTGTTATGAAACAGAAAATCCAAGAATGAAAGCTGTATTTCGAAAGCAAATCGAGTTCGCATATTGTAGTGTATGCGGCCTTGTCCGCTGTCCATTTACTCCAAATCCGCATTCTTGGAATAAGATCCAATCAATGTTTGAGAAGTACTGTATTGGAAAATTATTGACAAATAATAATGTCAATATTGTTAGTAATAATAATAACCCGGTGGTTCGGAACCCACCTAAAACTGTAGGTCCAACTCATCAATCACCATCATCCAACTCATTACCCACGCACAGGTATCAGACCTATGTGGGCTTCATCCTCAAAAAAAAATGTTAACTAATACTGTAGTACTTTTGAAATATTTTAAATTTGACATCCAAATTCCTGACTCCTGAGACCAGATCTGTCGATCTACAAAATCAAGCATCTCAACAATACCCGCCTTGTGGCCTTTGGTGGGAGGCTTTTTCCTAGCTATACTAAACTAGTCCATTGTAATCTGAGCTGAACAGAAGTTTGTCTCAATTTTTCCACAATTATTATTAAAGGTCTCTCATCTTGTAATGTTTACCCAAACACATCGTTTTTATAGTGGGGTTTCTAAAGGTGAATTAAAGAAAAAAAACATATTCTGTATTTATTAACTTTAACAATAAGGATTTTGCAATTATGTTTTTTATTAATAAATTTTCATTTGATTTGAATGTTTGCGTCTTGAGGCACAACATATGGGGCACGCGACAACGCATACCTCACTCATGCCTCTTTTGTGCAACATGAAGCATTCCTTGGATCTGGAACTATTGTGGACATAGGTAACGAATTAGTGATATTTAATGGGGCATGAAAGCTATTCTGGTTCGTAGCTTAAACAAATTAATGTGAGAGAGGAAGAGAGTAGAATGATAGAGAAACGCTAAACAATGGAATTTCTATTACAGTAGCAGGTTATCCAGCCAAATCTTTTAATCTCTCTCTTTTAATCGACTCTTTAAATCAATCTCTCACTCTCTCTCTCTCTCTCTCAATCGTTCTCACACTCTCTCTCATCCTCTCTCTCTCACAAACCCTCACGCTCAATCTCTCTCTCACTCACACTCTCTCACTCTCTCCATCGACGACTAAAATAATCGCCCAATAATCCGAATCCCGATAATCGAAGCTTTCCGATTCTGCGGATACGTCATACACATGAAATGGACCCGTTCCAGCGTAGGATAGGCGAAATATTTAGACATTCCGAGAAGTCTCAGTATCAACAAACTGTCAAACATGGTGCTCTCTTTTGTAAACATCCTACTCAGTTTTTTAAGCTCAAGCACGGATTTATTTCCAAAGCACAACTTGCAAAGTGCTGAGACGCTTCGTGAAGTTGTAAAATTTGTATATTTATCGCACCCGAGACCATTCAAAAGACATCGGGGCCTGTCTGCTTTTATTGTTGTTATTTTTTCGTGTAAACACTTTTCAAGAAGACGATTTTACTGTGTAATCACACCTACTCGCATCTCAGATCGCTAAGTTTGTTCTACATTCTCATAAATGAGAGCCGTTAATTGTCGTTGAAAGATTTTGAGAGAAGCGTTGAATAGCTGGGGAATAAGTTTGGAAGAGTATTTTTTATGATTGACTGGGGAAGAGTGGATTAATCAAGGGTTTAACATACCCTGTCAAAGTATTTTCCTTTTTTTTCATATGTTTAATCATTTTTTGAGCTTGAAAGATTTTGAGGGAAGCGTTAAATAACTAAGCATAAATTGGGATAAATATATTTTATGATTGACTTGGGGAAAATTAGATCAATCAAGGGTTTGATATACCCAAGAACAGCGGCGCCGACTTCATGGGAATATTGGGGGGGCAAAGTCCACCAAAAAGGTCTGTAGGGGGAGTCATCTGAAGAGGGGGGGGGGCCCAGAGTAATTATTGGGGGGACAGAAAGTGCCTTGCCCCCCCCCCCAAAGTCGGCGCCACTGCCCAAGAAGAGTCTTTCTACATTATTTCTCATGTTTCAATTATTTTTTGAGATTGAAAGTTTTTGAGGAAAGCGTTGAACAACTGCAGAATAACGTTGTATGAATATTTTTATATGATTGTCTGGAGGAAAGTAGATTCATAAATTGTTCGAAATATCTTGGAAAAGAAGTTTTACATCATTTTTCCTCTTTTGAATAAGTTTTCAACTTAAAACGACACCATTTTCCAAAAATGTTAAATAAAACACAACTTGAGACTAACATGGACATAGCTCACGTCTTCAAGCTTAAGCCTACTGACTTGAATGGCTTCAACCACAAAGTGTATGTAAGCCATTTAAATCTCCATATTCCAATAGTATTTCAAAATAAATCCCTTTGATAATATTTCAGATAAGTTTGTTAGTTGACGCTAATAGTTAAATCATTTTTAAGATTTAGAATGTCATACCGTGGATTTTCCACAGAACATTCATTAAGTTAACAAATAAAATACTTTACCAAGTATTAGCAATACTTTATTGTACCTATTGTACAGTATTATGTGGATGTTTTGTTGGAGAGGAAATAGAAACAGAATTTATAAATTACGAATTCCTCAAAGTGCTACTAATTCATATTTTTCAGTTTGTTAAATTGTCAGTTACTTCATACTAACTTATGAGAAATAGAGAAAATTTCTATTTGAATAAATAGATTATAAATGAAATTTGTAATTGCAATTAGAGAGTTTAATTTTAAACTCATCTATACATATCACTTACAACAAAATGAAAAACTTCCAACTTTGGAAATGAAATTCTTACTTACATCCCTTTTATGCCAAGTTACTTTACAGTAGTAACATAACCTTATTGTACAGATTGTATAATGTAAATGTTTTCTTGAAGAAGAAAAATAATAGAATTCTAATACCCAGTTTCTGAGTTGTTCATTAACTTAATGGACCATTAACTCAATGCTGGAGCAATGGGTTAATGATCCATTAAACTTAATGAACAACTCAAAAACTGGGCATAAATCTATTGGACAGATGGTAATGAAATGTTCAATTCTGATAAGAAACCTTGATTTAAAACTAATCTATCTACATCACTCACAATGAATTAAAAACTTCTAATTTTGAGAATGAAATGCTCACTTTTATCTCTGGAAATGCCACCTTACTGTGAAAGTTCTCCTTTATTAATTGACCGAACGAAGAGAGGTTTCTGTTTTAAGTCAACCGTTTTGAATTTGTCTGTTTTTTGTCTCTTTGAAACACATTATTTCACAGCTTACCGCGTGGATCAAATTCTTGCATTTGACTAGAAATACAGTGTCAGTCATGATATTAAATTGTTCATCAAGTATTTCGTCATGGAAAATATGACAGAGTAAAAATATTGTAAAGTTTTTTTGCAATCTGTACGCTTTGAGAACTTCATTTAAATCAAAGACTCATTTATTTTATTATTTATCTATCCCTGGAAATGCCTGGAAATATTGAACAAGGATCCAATGTTCGTGTTTATGAGATAATAATACTCATTTAGAATTTAAATATTGAAATAGACCGTATTTCAGCATTGAAGCCTGCTAAGGCTTTGAATTATTCATATAATACAACTCAAACAACACTTGTAACATCACGTGCTATGTCTTCTCATACCTTCCCTTTCCTGTCCTACTTATTTTATATTTTCTATCTTCGTTTACTTTACTTTTTCAGTCTTTCCTATTCCTTTCTTCCCAATTTATCATTTCTCATCCACCTACATTCATCAATAAGCTCATAAATCCATGAATATCTTGTATATACATCATCCTACATTCATCACTCAATCTAGTACGATTTATTTTCTATATTTATTATCAGATAAATGAATAATTGTCCATATTCTTTCTAAGAATTTAGTATCAATAAATTTTAGTATAATAAAAGTTATATTATTTATGATACAGTATTTATAAAACAGTTAATGATCGTCTACCTATCTGGATCAATGTATAATTCAATTGTACAATAGAATTTAATAATATTGTATATAAGCATGGCTATTATTAAACATCTTCATCACCATTATCATAGTCAATTGGGAAAAATTGAAAAATAATTTTATTCATGAGTTTGTATCAACTCTGCAGTTATAGACAAAATTAAACGTGCCAAATGTGTTTTATGTGCCAAATTATGTTTTTTCTTCAATTACATTTAAATTTGTGTTTTATGTGCCAAATTTTGTTTTTTCTTTAATTACATTCAAATTTCCACCATATATTTTGTAGATACTCGTAAAAAATGTAGCCAGTTAGTGCCTCATTATTAACATAGTTCTGCTCGAGCTTCAAACTTTCTAATGAATCATAGATCTCTTTGAAGATAGAACTCAATATTATCAAAGAAATCAAATCAAATTGATTTATTGAGCCATAAAAGCAATGCATTAATCGGTCAAGACAATAAGTACAAAGTATGTTACAAGGTACAACCCGTACAAAATATAAGATTAATCAAGTAAAATGTAGGCTACAACAGATCAACAAAAAAGTCCAAAGTAAAAGTATACCTCAATAGGTGAAGAAAACCAAAAATATATATAAAATTAATTTAGTCAAATGAATGGCCTTACGATATCTGAGAATAGAAATGTCATGAAACATTAAATATCACATTGAATATAAAATAACTGCTATCACATCAGCTATTATAAATTTGTCTTGGATTTCTTGTTCCATAACGATCTGCGTTGTTGATATTTTAATTTTTTTTTTTGTAAATTTAACGACTTGCAGTCAGTTTTAGATTGTGAATATGTATAAAATGTACTCACATTTGGCCGAACGTTTTAAGGCCTTAAAGATGAGTTTAAATAACTCGAAAACGTTCGGCCAAGTCTGAGTACATTTATCATATATTCGCAATCTAAAACTGACTGCAAGTTGTTAAATTTACAACAAAAAGTTAATATTAATTTGCCCCACCATTTAAGGACTTTCCACACTCTAGTAGGCCTTTCCTACAAGGGATGCACACAAATCCCTTTCAAATGTCCTAGATAAAATGATTTAGGTAATTTTAATTGAAAAGCTTTAGATCACAGGAACTCGGATTTTTATCAGAAAACCTTAATCTGTAATGCTCAATGAATGGCTTGCCACTACCTCTTGTATTTAATGTATGAACTTGTGAATTTGTTTTGGAAGTGTTGTTATTACTAGTAATAAAATAATTAATTTGTAAAAACAACACATGCAAAACAGAATAATGATGTGATGTAGATCTTACCTGGAAGAATAGACAGAAGCAGACCCACTGATAATATCCGTAGCACTTGCGGTCCTCAAGTTTGCCCTTGGAATTGTCCACACCAGGATAAGGCACAATCACACCAGCCTTTTTGCGAAAGGCTGACCGTATCGTGTAAGTGGAGTGTATCCAGCAATAGGTATTGAGCACGTCCTCAGGTATGTCTTTGGTATGCACACAGTCAATCGGATTGCCAACATATTGGCGAGTGGTGACGATCAGTGAGAAAGCTATCAGGATCATCACGGTGATGCTGTAGTGCAGACGAAAAATGGGCGAGTCGATGTGTATGTGGCTGACCTTGATCAAGTTCTTAAGTCCTCGAAACACGTCCAGCATTGCTAAGTCCTAAGGCAGGGGGGCATGCTGCGATTGGTGCCTAGCCTTAGGTCACCAGCCACGCCTACCTTGCTGCCATTTGCTGTAAATTGGGTTGCTTGTGCATGATTGGTCAGTTCTGAGTAAGCCACGCCCACTCTCAACCAATGAACATTTTCTTCAATGTAAGCCACTCCCACAATTAAATCAAATAGCCGACTTTGTATGAATATTGTAGGTCTCAAACGAGCCACGCCCACTCTCAACCAATGAACATCTTCTTCAATATAAGCCAATCCCTCAATTACTTCAAATAGCTGGGTTTGTATAAATTGTTGATCTCAAACAAGCCACGCCCACTCTCAACGAATGGACATTGTCTCCAATGTAGATCCCTCCCTTAACAATAACAACAAGAATGTTTGACTAATTTTTGGTTTCAAGTAAGCCACACTCACTTCCAACCAATTAACATCTTCTCCAATATTAGCCACTCCACAACGCTCCAAATGGTCGTTTTTTATGAATTACTGATCTCAAGCAAGCCACACCTACTTTCAACCAATAAACATATTCTTCAGCATAGGCCACTCCCACAATAAGCTCAATTGGACAGTTTGAACCTAGCCACATGCACTGTCTAGTATATCGCCACTTTCAATCACTGGTAATTTTTCACAAAGCAAGCTACTCCCACTTTTTTCCTGATTGATTCAAGTCTTTGCCAAATCTCCAATCAATTACAACTCCTAGATCAAATTACACCTAATTCCAAACCAACAAGGTGGAAACGGATCATCTGCAGATAATTGTGATTTTGTCTTCTCCCTTTGAAGCACATGTACAAAATAGTCTGTAATCAGGTTTCAATAAATTACTTCAAGTTGGATATCATTTTATCCATTGTTTGATATTCACTTTAGAAATACTTAATTGATTTCATCCCAATAAATTTCAAGTTTGGAATCACCTATCTCTATTGTTTCTGTTTGACCTAATGCTTTATTATTGGTCAATAGGTAGGTATGTCAATTTATTATGTTGAGTCAATTGCATTGGTTCATGATAGTGGGACTAACAAGATATCAGAATGTTGCCTGGTGTGAGAATATTGGATAAACTCTAAAATAGTGGCCAAGTCAACTTTTTGGGAGTTTCTCTGACAAAAAGGTAAATTGAAAATGTTGTTCTACATGAACAAAATTAAAATCAATGTGATATTGGATTGAAAAAAATTATCTAATGCTTAAATCAATCAATCTGATACTATCTCAAACTCACAATACATAAAATAGTATCCTTTGTTGTTATTTTGCAATCAAGCTATCAAATTCAGAATCAGATTTTTCTAATACACTCTTTAGAGAAGTTTTCGAGATCAAAAAATGTACAGAAACTAAAGCTATGAGATCTGATAGACAGTAGCTGATAGGATAACAGCTAGTAACGTTTTTTTAGAAAAGGGAATGTCTTAAAAATTCGAAATTTTTAGAAGCTGAACTATAGATATCACCAGTATCTGTCGCAGTGGAATTTAAAGTCCTCCTATTTTCGGTTGAATATGAGTATTAGGAATAGGATACTCATCTATTAACGTTTCAAGTCGTGTTACATTTGAACTACCATTGGGGATAGGAAACTCATGTATAACTGTTTTAAGTTGTATGACATTATTTTTTAACTACCACAAAAATTATTAGTGACTTCAAAATGTTGTCTCAATCACTACAATTACACATATTTTCAATTGGCGTTGTCATTTATTTTTTGGTATTAACGTTTATTATTTCCCACATTCTTTTGAAAACCACTCCTCAACACGATGGTTGCTACCATGAAATCGATTATGTTATTTTGTTTTCGAACTAACGAATCTTTGTGAATGTTTTGGTGAAAATGAAACGAATTGAAAAAAAATAACGAACACAACAATAGCAACACGAACGTCATTTGTTTTAGCACGCTAAACATCCGCACTGAAGTGGTGGGGGGGAAAAACGGAAAAATGCTGAGTAATCCTTTTGCGGAAAATGTTTTTTATCATTTTTTTGAACTTAGTTTCGACGGACACTGACGGAGTTCAACGAAACCGATCAACTGACAGGAACAGAGTTGTACACGAATAGTAATAGCGTCAGGACCCCTTCCCACACTTCCACCCTTCACAAATAGTTATACTAAGCCTCTCCAAGTCAGTATTCTGGCGCTAGAGGTGGACGACTGTCTCTCATTTCTTGAAATCCATCACGTAATCCGGTTATGAATACTGTAAAAATCAATGCTGCTAGCTGTCGTGGGGCGTCACTGAGTTGGGAAAGTTTTTGTGGCCCGTAGAAACCTGTAACAGAGTAGAAATGTTTTATTGAGTGATTGCTAAGATGTGTAAACGATTGATTTCCAGGAGAATAGCTAACATTTTTGAGTATTTCTTAATTTGAGAATTTAAATTAGTTGCAAATAGGTATTTGACCGAGCTAAGATAGGTTACTGTTTCACGTCGACCGTTTTGCATTTGTCTGTCCATCTGTCTGTCTGTTTGTAACGCATTTACGGCTAAACTCATGCACCAAATTTTTTGTAATTTTGGATGGATCTTCCTTTAAAGAATGCTCAGCTATGTATGAGTTAAGATTTTCAAAATTTGCTTGCATTTGAACGATATTAAAAAGAAGGGGCACTCAGGCCTTGTTCTTTAGAGAACATACGATTTTTAAAATGTGTTTCTCCATCATATGCAATTGGAATCGGACTCCAAGATGACACTTGAGCCTTCTATTCATCTGGCTCATATGAATTAAGTTATCATTGATAAGAATAACATATTTTTTTTGAGAGGAAAAATCATTTTTGATACTTGAATGAAGTATAATTACAAGTGGTTACTAAGTGAATGATAATATACAAATTCATTCAACAGTCATGTGAAATCATTTTATACATCATGGATATCCACTTCACCACTAATACAAATCACAAATATATACATTACAAAAATACAAAGAAGACTAATGAGTTCTGATGAACAACAGGTCATACAGATAAGGATTACCATAAAACAAGTATAATCTAGTCACAGCTGGAATAATAACCAACAACAATAGTACAACTACACTAATCTAGTTGTTCGTTATCATGTTTTTACTAAGTACTTTTTTTTTGTTTTCACAAAGAAGACAATTATAATTACATTGACACATCCTATCGAAAATACCATAAACACCTATTAATAACAGTGACAGCTACTGTTCATTTTGGATAAGCGAGTGACACCCGTATTTACATGAAGGTATAAAAGTATGTACTTCTATTACTATGGTAACAACCAGTTCCAGTAAATACCCTCTACCTCTGATAGACGCCCAAGCAGAGCGAGCATGTTATTGGGCAATTAGGGCGCATAAGTTTGACATGCATGACAAGACAGTATCTCTTTAACTAGATTATGATTTCCGCTATTCCAGTACAAAAGCAAAAACATAAAGTAACTAACACTATGACAGAACCTTCATTGTTGAGTCAACTAAGTGCCTGAATACAGTAATAGGTAGAGTTGGGAGGCAAACATGATGTTTTTGAAGCAGTTTACTTATCAGAATCATAAAAATTTATCATGTTTAAAGCATTCACCTAATCAGAATGATTGAAAAAATGTGATAACTAAGAAATATAGGAGTAGTTGAGTGCAGGTTCAGTTAGGACCATGCCTTTGTCTTTGTACAAAGTTAAAATAAAAAATTATCTGACTTGAAAACTAGGTGATTATTAAATTCTGAACTGAAATACTCCCACCAGGGAACAAGGTTTTTTCCTTCTGCTGGTTGGTGCCAAAGAAAACACTATTCATTTACATTTATTTAAGAAGTCATTTTATTTCATGTATTAATTTATTAACATTAAGTTAATAAAACTTCAATTTGTTTTGTTTGTAAAATTGTGCCAATAAATTCACAAAAAAAGTATTTTAATAATTATTATTTGTTCGGATTTTGTGTTCCATAACGATCTGCGTTGTTAATATTAACTTTTGATTGTAAATTCAACAATTTGCAGTCAATTTTAAATGTGAATAAATAATATTAATACTCAATCAGGCCGAACGTTTTGGAGTCATGGAAACTTGACTCGAAAACGTTTGGCCTTTTGTGAGCATATTTAAAGGTATTTATTAACAATTAAGATTGACTGCAAGTCATTGAAATTACAATACAAAGTTAATAACATATCCTATCCTTTCCTGCCCTTCGCAGTTTGCTATCACTTCTACCTCCCTCTCCATCATCTCTTTCTTTCTTCCCCCATTCGTATAGAATAGATTCTTATAAAATCTTTTTATTTT